>JBBPFP010874033.1:0-15636 GCA_037974795.1 Kaempferia galanga | reverse complement strand
AAAGTTATAGCCAATATATATTTTGTAATTAATATAGAATTTCCTTTGATAATAAACATTAAAAAATCTTAGAAAAACTAAAGTTTATTATTTATCTTTCAATTTTTTTCTTTGTTTATATTTATTAATCCATTTAAGAAGATTAATATGATTGAAAAAGGTTAGATAATTATTCATGTTTCATTTGCTTTTATTTTTGTTTTTTTAATATAATAAGCCATTAAATATTTTGATTCTATAACATTAATGATAATGTTTGAAACAATAAGCGTTAAAAAAAAATAATATGTATATTTTGATTATTTTAAAATAGAAAATATTTTAAAAATAGGTAAAAAGGGGGTAAAATTATTTTTCTCTTTTTTATTTTTAAGCATACTAAACAAAATTTTACTCTTAAACAAAAAAAAAATAGATATATAAGTAATTGAATCAAACTGAACTAATAGAAGTCAAATAAATCAAAATTTTTCCAACAAACCAATTAAATGTTTGAATAAAATTAACAAACTGAACAAATAAAATTTCAATTAATCTAGTCGAAAATCAAATTAACTGATTTTTTTTTATATCAATGATGGTATTATGAGATTTATCGATTAGTTAGAGATTTATAGATTTAATTGTTTATTTTTTTATTTTGTTTATTATATTTATTCAGTTTAATTAAATAAGAGATTTTAAAATTAAAACTGATTTGAATTAACCAATATAATTATTTTTTTAAAAAAAAATTGAAATTCCAAAATAATTGAATGGACATCCCCTCCCCATGGTCATCCACGGTGTCTAAGAGGTACAAGTTAAACTTGGATCCTTAATAGGAATATCTCACTTAATAGGGAGATTTGATACACTAATTTTGCCATCTTTCACTATCGATACTTATTCGAACTCTTTTTACTGGATTCAACTATTTCCGCTTCGCCAAACTAATAGATTCTCATGAAGTTTGATTGGATGAGATAGTAGAACTCTTTTTGAGCCTCACATGCTTATCATTTTGGGGTGATTTTGGCTATGCGTTAAACTTAATGGGGACATCACCTTTCTTTAAGTGAGAGAGATTTGATGCACTAGTTTTGTCTATCTTTCTCAATCTCACTAGATGCTTATTTAAACTTTTTAATGGACCCAACTGTCCCTAAAATTAAAAGGTTATCATGTTTTTTCAATCGAACAGACCATTTCTCTAATTTTTTTTACAGTATTTAATAACTATTTTAGAGGCAAATTTTAGGACATGCAGTATAGACATAATAGTTGAACTACAAAAATACATGCATGAATATCTACCAGCCAATTTATAACAGATAGATAATAAGTAAAAAACTATATTTGTAAGTTGAATAATGAGGTAAGAATATGTTTGCCGTATCAAATCAAATATACACAAGTAAATTTCTGCTTAAAGGAAAATAAGAAACATGTTGCTTTGGTATCAGTTCTTTCAACAGAATGAAGATGGATCATTGAAGAATGAAAAAACTATTTTACCAGTAGCACTGGTCGCCCAGGTTAAGCTCGCCCTGATCAAGAACCGGGGAACGACGGCGTCTCTGATGACTTCATCATGAAGGAAAGAAACAACTATCGCAACGGAATGCAAAGAGATCAGAGCGCCATATCCGAAGGTAAGAAGTTTCAAAATTTTTTTTCCGTGTTTGGTTTTAGTTTGATGCGGCATTACCAGCCCCGTTTTTTCCCACTGCATTCGCTTCAGGTAAAGATGAAGTTTCTTTTTGACCCTTTTTTTCCTCCGTACTTCTTTGCTTTTTGTTTTCCAGAAAGTAGATGAAATATATTAAAAATATATTTATGGATAAATGATAGATGAAATATATTAAAAATATAAATTAATTTTATTTAAATTAATAAATATTATATTGGTGGGATATTTGATTGTGAAGTTAAGGATATTTGAGAGTGAGATATTTGATGAGTGGAACCTATAAAATGTTTTATTGATAAGATGTTTTATTATGGTATTTGAGATATTTGAATAATAAACTATTTAAAAGATGATACAGAAGTGAGAACCATGTAATATTGACACCTGAATCTTCTAACCGTACAAGGCCATGTCATGTCTTACTCAGCACAACCCGCACCACTATTGAATTTGCAGCAACGAGGGCAAACAAATTCTGCCACGTCAGCTTATTGATTACACGTGTCACCATCTCAACGGTTCATAATCTGAGGGGAAAAGAAAGATAAATCGAGGCAGTAATCGCCATCTAGAACTATAAATATTGTGAGTCCAAGTCCAAGTCCGTTGGGCTATTTCAAACCTGCGGCCTGAAACAAAAACGCGAGAGAGAGGAGAGAGAGAAAGAGAGGGGGAGAGAGAGGGAGGGTGAAAGAGAGAAGGCGCGCAAAGCTCTCTCCATCTCTTCCTTTTTCACCTTCCCCCTCTCTTCCCTTCTCCCTCCTCGCCCCCCTTCCCACCTTGAGGCGGGCGATGTGCAGCTGCATCATCTCTTCCCCCCCTTTACCCCTTCCGGTCGAAATCCAACCTGATCTTTCTGCCCCCTTGGTTGGATGATTTCCTATCTGAAATCGGCTCAAGGTCAGTGAATTCGCGCGCGATTGGGAATTGGAAGCGTTACATCTTGCCATTCTCATCGGGAAATGGCGTTGGAAGGGACCATTTCGGCGCCGGTGGTTGAGGATGTGCCGAAGCAGCACGGGACGAGGACGTGCTACATTGACTTGGCCTCGAGGAAGGAGGAGCAAGCAGGTGATATGATTTTACTTCGTGATCTACTTTTATATCGATCTACATCTCTTGCGGTCTCTTTATACTTCTTCGATTCTTGAAGTTATGTTGGCTGACACAATGCACAAGGGCAATTAATCTTCATGAATCAGTACATCCATATACATAGATTCAGGATTTGAATTCTATTTCTTCAAATAAAGTGTTGGATCGATTCAATCATGCATAAGATGTGTCTGGTTATACTTGTCATGGCAGCAATGAGAAGGTATGAGGCAGCTGCGTGGCTTAGGGGAATGGTTGGAGTTGTTGGTGCGAGGGACTTGCCGGAAGAGCCTACTGAGGAGGAATTCCGGCTAGCACTGAGGAATGGAATCGTTCTCTGCAACGCACTCAACAAGGTTAAGCCTGGAGCAGTGCCCAAGGTTAGCACTTGTTGAATAATTCTGGTAGGACTTTTATTTTCTTTCTAACAGCATTGAGATCATGTTGTGTCTGCTGATATTGAGAACCTAATTATTCCTTTTTATTTAAGGTGATCGAAGCTCCTGTGGTTTCAGCTTCCCAGCCAGATGGTGCTGCTGTTCTGTCAGCATTTCAATACTTCGAGAATTTGAGGAACTTCCTTGATGCCCTAGAAGAATTGGGTCTCCCCACATTTGAGGCATCTGATCTAGGGCAGGCATGCCTTTGTCTTGCTAAACTTTCTGAGCTATTGCTCCATTGTATTAGAGCTACTCTAGGAAACCTGCTATTCGACAGTTTTTAGATGCACAATACCTTATTTTTCTTTGACAAACGCATCAATTATATTCTCCTTTTTTTATCCAATGCTCATGGACTTAGTTATTTAATAGCACACGCTGACAAAATTTATCACTTGTTTCTGGTTATTAATTAAAAACCCGCTTTATCTCCAAGAAAATTGTCTCAAATTGGGTCTGTCCTTGGGTATTTAAATTTTGTATATTTTCGGTACAGGGTGGTAAAGGCTCCAGGGTTGTTAATTCTATCCTTGCTCTTAAATCCTTTGATGAGAAACAAGTAGGGAGGAACGGTTCCTCCAAATCTGGTGGAATTATGAAACCTTCAAGCACCGGAAAACACTATGCGAGGAGAAACTCAGAACCTTTCATGAATCCCATCGTTCGAAGTCAAACAATTCAGGATGGTGGGTCATTGGAGCAGAACTTGAGCATTGATTTTTCAATAGAATCCTCTGAAATGGTTGGTAAGCTGAATGTTATGATACATGGAAAGATCCAGTAATCCTGTGTTGGCTAAAATGACTTGTATGATTAACAGATGATATCACCTTCTCTGAGCATGCTTGTGCGCAACCTTTTATCAGACAAAAAGGCTGAAGAAGTCCCATTGGTATATCAAAACTGCTTATGAGTTTAGGAGAAAACTTTGTCAATCATCAGCACAAATCACATAGTAGTAAAATCTGTTAATGGCCCTTTGCAGATAGTTGAATCAATGCTAACCAAAGTACTACAAGAATTTGAGCACCGTCTCGCCAGGAAACAGGAGATGGTAGGCCATCTTAACTTGGTGTTTTTTATGCTGCTTCATTATCTAAACATGACCACTTCCTTTCTTCTTTTACATGGTAATTTAGTCCTCTGCACCTCAAACTATTATCTACAACTATTAATCGATCATATTGTCCATCTGCACCTAGCTTGAATTTCTTCCTTCTTATGCTACTCCACTAGAGTACAATATTCCTGTAGATCCTCTTGGATGACATAAATTGATATCACAAAACTTGATAGATGGATAAAAACGAGACAATTGAAACCAGTTTGTTCTATGGAGCAAGCAATTCCAAAGAGTTTCAATCTACTTGCTGTGAGAATAAGGTACCATATTTAATCTTGTTTGAATTTGTTCCTCGAAGAAATGATAAATAAACGCTGCAAAACTTCATAGATGAAAGTGATTGATGAAATGGGCTCCCTCTATGAAGCAAGCAATTCAACAGAAATCCAGTCCACTGCCTGTGAGAATAAGGTACCATATTTAATCTTGTTTGAATTTGTTCCTCGAAGAAATGACAAATAAACACTGCAAAACTTCATAGCTGAAAGTGATTGATGAAATGGGCTCCCTCTATGAAGCAAGCAATTCAACAGAAATTCAGTCCACTGCATGTGAGAATAAGGTACCTTGTTTTATTTTGTTAGAATTTTTTCCTTGAAGCAATGATAAATTGATACTTGAAATCTTCCTAGGTGAAAGTGAGTGATAAAATTGGTTCCCTCTATGAAGCAAGCAATTCGTCTCAGATTCAGTCTGAGAATAAGGTGCATCCTCTCAACAATGATAGATATTGAATTGTTCATTGTTAGATCCTCAGTTTGACAAGTTGACAAATCCTATTTGGTCCCTATACAATAACGGAGGTAACTCCCCTCAGTTGATGCCATGTCCTCTCAAATTGCCAGTGAAAGAAATCATAAAACCCGCGGCAATCATATCATATAAAACTATCTAATTATTACACCACTTAGTCAAAACTCCGTGTTGAAAGGACAATTTCCTTTCAAGTGGAAGATTTCACCCAAAAGTTTCTGATTCAGCAGGAAGTTGCTTTGGTACCAAATTGGCGCAACACCCAAAATGATCCCAAAGTCACACAAAAGATTGGAATGAAATTGGCACAGTGCAAGAGAAATATCTCATGCCAAGATTAAACGAGAGAAATTTAATTACTTGAACGAGGATAGATATACAAAATTAAACCTCCTTTATAGATCTCAACCTAAACAAACTAGGAATATAATCAAATTGCAAACTAAGAAATAAAATACTTTTATTAAAGCATCATAAGAAATAAGACAACCTACGTGTGAAATTAAATAATAATTCCCAATTTAATATGGTTCCGAGGAAAGACATGCAAATTGGGTTATATTTTCATATCATCATTATATATGATTATTGTTGTCCATTAGGCTTTCATGATAATAATGTTTTGATCTTTACTATGTTTTAGATGCTAGAATCGGAGAGTACTTACGCATGTTTAAGAGGTGAAGATTTTACCATGAGCTTGAGGGATCAAGAAAAAACAAAAGAAAAGCTTCTAAAGCAGGGTTTACTCGTTGAGAAGCAAAAAAGAGAAATTCATGTATGCTTTCCTACTTTCCTATGCTTTTTTAAAAAAGAAAATGGAAGAGATATTGTGTTCTTCAGACTATTTTTTCATATCCTCTGTAGGAACTGAAAAATGGTCTCCTATCAACCAGAGAGAGTGTAGAGTTGATTAAGACACAGTACTCTCAAGAAGTTAGCAAACTAGGTACTACAATAAAAAAATGAAAGTTGGTCTAGTTATTTACCAGCAACTATTAGATGTGCTCAAAAAAACCCTTGTTCATATCATTTTAGGAAAGCATATGCAAATTATAACTCATGCAGCTTCTGGATATCAGAAGGTTCTTGAAGAAAACAGGAAGTTGTACAATCAAGTGCAGGATCTTAAAGGTAATCCTATTATTAGATTCTAAGCTAATTATTATTTTTTCTTTTGCTAATTCCATATGCCCTCTAATAGGAAACATTAGGGTGTACTGCCGAGTGAGGCCTTTCTTACCTGGAAAATCTAGTAATAATTTGACCACTGTTGATCATATTGATGATGGAAACATTACAATTAGCACCCCAGCCAAGTATGGAAAAGAAGGTCATAAATCGTTTAGCTTCAACAAAACTTTTAGCCCATCTGTTACTCAAGGTTGTTAAAGCTTCATCTTAGATACTTTCAGTATGTTCTGACCTGTAGAAACAAAATTAACTTCCTTAATCAATGCAGAGGAGGTTTTTTCGGACACAAAACCTTTGATTCGATCAATTCTTGATGGTTTTAATGTCTGCATCTTTGCATATGGTCAAACAGGATCTGGAAAAACTTATACCATGGTAACAACGTTGCATCTAAATTTTGTTGACGTTTTGATCACAAATGTTCATTTACAATCACAAATACTGTTTATTTAATATCCCTTGAATCCCATGTAGAGTGGGCCCAAAGAACTCACAGAAGAGGGCTATGGAGTAAACTATAGGGCACTAAATGACTTGTTTCAGATAGCAAGACAGAGGAGGGATTCAATTTGCTATGAAATTGCTGTTCAGATGATCGAGATATACAATGAGCAAGTCAGAGATCTCCTTAATGATGGTCCTAACAAAAAATATCCTTCTAATTGTGATCCTTTTTATTGATAATATGTATATCCTATTAATATGTATCTATTGTTTCCGTGTAGCTGAAATTGGATTTAATTTAATTAACAAACTAGTTGTTATCTCAATATTACATGCATCTTTTTTAACATTTTGAGTACCTTAACTTTTAAAACATTGGACATTCGTAATAGTTCTCAGAACGGGATGGCAGTGCCTGATGCAAACTTGGTTCCTGTCACATCAACAGAAGAGGTAGTTGAGCTAATGAACCTTGGCCAGAGGAATCGTGCTGTTTGCTCAACTTCCATGAATGAGCGTAGCAGTCGCTCTCACAGGTCTGGTTGCTTTTGTGAAGGGCTGTTTTAGATTTTTTTTTTTTTTCAAAAGTTGTTTTACACGTGTTGCATTTAACTGATAAATCCTAGTTTGCAGTTGCCTAACAATTCATGTTCATGGAAAAGAGTTGGCATCTGGGACTGTTCTCAAGGGATGCCTGCATCTTGTTGATTTAGCAGGCAGTGAAAGGGTCAATAAATCAGAGGTTAAAGGAGATAGGCTCAAAGAAGCACAACACATAAATAAATCTTTAGCAGCTCTAGGGGATGTAATTTATGCCCTTGCTCAAAAGAATGCACATGTTCCTTACAGGAACAGCAAACTTACACAACTCCTACAGGACTCTCTTGGTAAGAACAGAGTATTGTATGTGCGTTTCTAGCATGAGGATCAGTGCGTATCAATATATTTGTTTCATTTTGTCAGGGGGGCAAGCTAAGACATTGATGTTCGTACACATTAGCCCTGAGGTTGATGCGCTAAGTGAGACTTTAAGCACTCTCAAGTTCGCAGAGCGAGTTGCAACAATTGAGCTTGGTGCGGCAACGGCGAACAAGGATACTGGGGAACTGAAAGAACTCAGGCAACAGGTTTTCCCCTGTTACTTGAGAAGTTTGAATAATTTTCTCTAATGGTCTGGATGAGCCTCATTCAACTCCCTTCTTTCTCTCACCAATTTAGGTAGCTAGTCTCAGAGCGGCATTAGCTAAGAAAGAGGAAGAGACACTTGGAAGTACAACGTCCAGTTCTGACAGTTACAGAATGAAATCTAATCCAACGTCTCCTGGGCATCCAAACCAGATGCAGACAATGGAGGATTTCGGGAACATTGCGGTGGGTATTCTTCTTTTTTGCACGTTGATTTCTAATCATTCAACTCCTTGCTTTCTCTCTTGGAAGACTTGATTTACAGTATGTGGATCCTTAGAGAAATATATGATCTTTGATTCTGAATCAGTGTTGACATCTATTAGACCTGTGCAATAATTTCATCGCATTACACCTTTCACTTCAGTCCTGGATTGACCTTTCTCGTGCAGAGGGAAGACATTGATGCGGTCAACGATGAGGATCCACTGAGGGCCTGGGTTGGAGATAGCGCGCATCTTCCCGACTCCCTCGACCAGGAATGTATTCCCGACGTGAGAGTCTTCCGAGATCGGCGCACAAGCCGGCATAATTCTTTCACAACTGATGATTACGATGATTTAGATTTCGCAACCAGTGATTCCTCAGAGCAAGAAGTGATATTGCCGTCTAGCAACGCAAAATCCGGTGCTGCAGTCAACGGTGGCTCCAGAATCAAGCAGCTTCAGTCGGGTTCAACTAAAAACCCCGACTTGAGGTAACTAGATTCTTGTGAATTTACTGGATCCACTCGAACATCTCTATCTTTCTAACCTTCTCAGTTATGTTTTTTGGTTGTGTTAAATTCAGGAATCATTCTCGCCCCCACATGCCATCTCCGTCAAGGAAGCCATCAACTTCACCATCTAGCCAAACAGTTAAAAGCCAGCCCACCAGGCAGCAAGCATCTGACGGAAAACGCAAGCCTAATGTTAATGGTAGGATGGCGGCCTCAAAGTAGACATTCTCTCGTATTAACGGCGAGAGATTTTGTTGCTTTTCCCCTTAAGAATGCATCAAAGAGGGACTTGACTAGTTTCGTCTCTCATAGTTGTGTTTGCCGGAGGAGAAAAACAAAACATATAAAAAATTTGCCAAAATTCTGTACCAGAAACAAATCACTTCAAACATCTGCAATTTCAAATCTGGATTTTGTTCATCCCTTTATTTTTCTGTTTATTGGTTCTGTGCTAAAAAACTGTCAACATGACAAGTTGAAGTCACAGGGTAACATTAAAAAAAACATCCTTATCTATATCTCTAGAATAATGATGATACGTGATGCATTGACACAGTTGTATATGGTTTTTTTTTAACAAATAATAATAGTGTAAGAAACTGAAATACATTGACGCATGGAGGAAATCCACTTGCTTGTCGGTAGGTCACCTTGCTTGATACTGTCTCTCATGACATCGGAAAAATTTCTGCCTTGATGAGTTGGAGAGATTCAGCAAGATCATCCAAGAGCTGGTGTGGGTTCTCTATCAGTGTATCATCAACCGCCGCAACTATTTCCATTGTGTTCATATAACTTTGGAAGTGCAGTGTGAGTGCCTGTTAATTCCCCAGACAAATATGATTCAACCTTCTGGTAAATGGTAACTGATCGATCGCACTACAATGTGGTATGGTTATTCAAATAAAGGAGGAAGCACTTGCCTGTGGATGTCCGTAGACAGTAGGAGCTAAGAAGACAAGTGGATGATCGAAGAAGGCTATTTCTTCAGATGGCCCAACCATATTAGACAAGGAAAATGTTGTGTGTTGGAGCACTCTGTGGCAGAGGAATGCAGCAGCCTATCACATGAGATCTGCACCTTGAGAAATTACAAAGAACAATGAACTAGAGTAACTGATTATTAAGCACAATAAGCCACAAACCTTAATTCCAAACAATTTGACAATGAGATCTGCACTTTTATAGGTTAAGATAGCTTCCAAGGAATTCTTCTTCCTATCTCCAATCGCTTTCCCTTTGCGGATGTAATCCAAGGGATCGATATAGTTTACGATTGGAATGGGTAAGATGAGGTAACCAAGCAAGTTCCCCCACTTTGTACCACCATCCCTGCCTTCCATTAGCTCTGCCAGAGCCTGTCCAATTCAAATACATGTAAAGAAAAATTCATCTAAGACGAGCAACTATAGAGAAGAGAAATGCTTACGTGAATCCCAGGTGTTGGTCTAATGTTCACGAGGAGGGTTGATCGGAGTCGAATTTTCGATGGGAATTGAGCCTTCTTTCCATCCCCATGAACCCTTTGGCCTGATATATAAAAATTGCATGAGAAATTATTCCTTCAAGATTTTGAGAGTTAATAGCAGATTGCTTGACAAAGGTGAAGTTATATTAGTATTCATAGACAATCACTCCTGAACAGAATTAAATGCGAAACATATTAAATGACTTACTTCCAAGAAACAGGATATCAACAAATCATACTACTTCAAAGGAACTAGAAGTAGAGTTCATATGTACTTTCAAAGGAAGTCTAAATGAGGTTGAGTTTATCAAGGTGCCAAGTTTCTTGATTTCCTACAACCTCTCCCTAAACCAAGATCATCAAGCCCATCAAGCTCTAGAGACTCCAAGGAGGTAAGTCTGTAGAGAGCTCTTCTACTGCTACTACTTCACCACTAATTTGTTATTTAGAAGTTCTAGTCTACCATCTGAAATATTTGGAGGAACCTATAAAACACTTGACCTTAATCCCAAGAGAAAATAATCCAGAGGCTTCCATACCAAATGCTAGAACAACAAGATAGTTTTGTATTTCTTGACAAAATTGAAAGCACAATTCCTATTTAGAGAGAGACTCTCGTGAAGAGAATTAAATGGTAAACAATAATTTCAAGAAAACTAAATCAGGCTCACTTCCAAAGAAAACTAGATAACTAGAAACCCAAAAAGTCTAGTTGATTACTCACAGTATGCCCTGTTGAGGTAACGAGACAAGCCTGCAGATGTCACGCCCACTAACACATCATTGATGGTCTGCAATCAGCGTGTATGGAATGTTAGGAAATCGATTGAAGTGCAGTCGACGAGGAGCACAAGAAGAAGGCGTACGCAATGCATGGCGTTCTTGATGTCCTTTATGTCCTGGAGGCTGACTGTCCGATGCACGATTCGCTTCGGACGATTCTCCACCCCTTCAGATCCGAGGAGCGGTGTGGGGGTGTCCTTGAAGAAAAGCGCCGTCGCAATGAAGAACAGGACATCAACGAGGGTGTTCCACGCGAGGATGAGGAAGGCCCGCAGCAAGAGGAAGATCGTGAGAATGCCAACGGTGCGAGAGCCGGACGGAGGAGGGCGGACGGACCGTTGGGGGAGATCGGGAAGGGAAGCGGGGTCAGAGGCCTTGCGAGTGCAGGCGAGGAGGAGGGACATGAGGGAGATGCCGTCGCCGAGGGAGTGGTGGAGGCGGAGGACGGCGACGGCGGCGGCATTGGAGACGGGGAAGTTGAGGATGTGGAGCTCCCACAAGGGGCGGGAGGCGTCCATCGGAGTGGAGGTGAGGGAAGCCACGTAGTCCTCCACCGTCTGATCAGGAGACTTGGAGATGCTTTCAGCGTCGAGGGTTGGGACCACGATGTGGTCCTCCACCGACACCTCGGCGGGCACCCAGCGTGCCTTCTTAATGCTGCTTTCGTCGAACACCTGCAATGCAGTTAATGAATCAAAATTGTGAATTTCAGCGATCAACCGAACCAAGCAGTTTTCTCATCTCGTGCATCGCAAGAACAATCCGGCCCTATGAACAAGCATAATAAAGCAAGCCGTAGCCATGGACGGTCGCTGTGGCCAGAAATGTAACCACTGGCGCTCACGTTTCAGCTAGCTACACCGATGCAGAAGTACCATTCCTGGGGCCGAATCATGAATGAGGATTTTTTTTTTTTATCGATAGTCAATGAAAGGAACAGTTACAATGGCCAGTGGACGACGGACATGTGACAGTACAACACAGATAGTCGATTGCAAGGGTGGTGCCCAAAAAACACGTCTTATGGTGTTTGCGAGATAATAATTTCAATTATAATATAGTGGAACCAACCTCCACAAATATATATATTCAAAATAAAATAGATAAAATAAAATAATGGGAAGATAATAGAGAGGGTGGATGTGGTCACCGGAATGCTGCAGAATCGCGGGTGGCGAGCGAGAGTTTTCTGGAGGCCGGACTTGATGACTCCGACGTCGAGGGGCTTCCCCACGCCCATCACCATCACGATGAAGCAGTTGAAGCCGTCTTGGCCGAACAGCCGAGCAGCTGGACTCATAGGCTGCTCCTCCTCCTCTATCTCTTCGCCCGATCCTTCGAATCTCCTCTCCCCTGTCTTTATCGACAGTCGCCTCGTCTCCGCCTTCCACTCTCCCTCCATCTCCAAAATCAGTTGTCGATGTGCGAGAGAGGAAGACTCTTCCTGTTTTATCGCTGGATGCTTTGCTTTGCTTTCATTTTTCAACAACCCTTTGATGTTTTCTGCTACTGTATATGGAAATCAACGCCGGCCTACCAATCAACAAAACCGGGCATTGATTTCTAGCAGAATCGCCTATTTTCCACTGAGTGCACATTAGCTTTATTCCTTTGACCGGCGCTCCATCCGGTTCGTTGAACTTGTCAAATTTCTAATGGCTAGGTTAGTCAAAGATTCCGTCAAAATTTGACTTTTATTAGTCAATGAATTTGTAAATTAAATTATTGTAAAAAAAAGATAAACAAATAATAAGACTTTGATTAGTAGTATTCGATCCCATAAGGCATGGGAGATTATAGGGGCCTAAATTAGACACTCTAAAGTATATCTCTCCGTACCTTAAACATTTATACTAATAATTAATAATCATCTATAATTTATCTCTTACATATTAATCCAAAAATAAATTAACTGGGACAAACAAATCACCTTAAAAATTTGCCACGCGATTACTAGTATTCTGTTAATATTATTCTAAAAGTAATTTTTGACTTTTATACTGTCCCAATGTGTTTGCCGATCACCGATCACTTGATTATATTTCGAGACGTAGTGAATCTGTTTCATCATAAAATATAAGTGATAACACAAGACTTAGGAAGACTTATTGTTTCGAAACTTTTATTTCCCTTCGAACATGAGAGAACAGTAGCAGTGGACCAAAGATTGGAGTTGCATCGAAACACTGACAATGCCACAGACAATTCAAGTCCTCAAAAAGTGCAGTAAATGTTCAAATATCACTCGGCATCCTGGGAAACTTGCTACTTCCAAATCTAACGAAATCAGATGCTTCAAATCATGATACAAATTTAGTAAAAATGCATACACGACGAGTAATATCCGGAAGATTAGTAATGGGACGACCAGTCTGCGGCGCTACCTACTCGAGGCATGCCGGTTTCCTTTTTGGCTTGGTCATCAACCTTAAAGGTAGCACTGCAGACCTGGCCTTGGCTGTCAACCCTTGGCATCGTTTTGAGTTCATTAAGAGGATGCTCAAAACTCTGCAATCCCTTGGAAGTAGTAAAGAAGCAACCTACAGAATCAGAATCGGTTGTTAAAAACAAAGAAATAAATAATGAAGGCACTCGTCCATAAACGTACAGAGAGCAACTAAATTTATACCTTTAGGAAAAGGAGCAAATGATTTCCCACACCCCTTTTTCACAATGTCAGCATCATCAGAGAGTACAAGATGGCCTTCAGGATCAGCACCCCAGAAGAAGGGTACACCACCATCAGCATCCTAATTGAGGAAAGGATTTAACAAAAGAGTTTATGATAAATAGAAAAGAAGCGCATGCTCACTTACTTCCTAATGATAGCTAAACTTTCTAAAAATGTCCATCTTATTCCAATGTTGCTTCCAATTGACTCCTAACTTTCTAAATTATTTAAATTTTAGCCTTTTTAATCATTTTCGATTTATAAAACAATCTTATAAACTTTTTACTTGTAAAACAACCTTGAAAGAACATGAGGCATAGAATTGAGAATTGAAGGAACATCAAAGAGTAACTTATGATTCAGAGTTCAACATATATTTTGGGTAACGGGTATGGTTATACAAGAGTTATCCTTTTCAGTAATCATGTCAAACAATATCATCCTGACATGAGACTATCATTGTTTTCTTACAAGACATAAATAACTAAAGCCTAACACCTCGCATCATCATAAAGTTCGGAAGCTTGGACCATAACCAATGAAACAGAGTAATGAGAAAAAAAAAATTAGAAAAAAAAGTAAACTGTGATCTTGACTATCATATTTAAGTTGGAATAAATTACCCTTACTAAATAAAGCATAACCCCTGTAACACATGGTAGAATTTACGGTTTTTTCTCTTGCAAGTGAGAACATAGTATAAAAACACTAAACATGCATGTACATATCAGAGATTTCATTATCACCATCAAAATTGAGATTATCAATATTCCACTTTTGAGGATCATTAGTCTTGCTATGAGCCTATAACATTGATAGTGGAAAATATTACTAAGTGGTGGATATTTACATTCGGAACTCATAAATTTAAAATGCAGATTACATCTGTTCTATACAGATTACATAGTTGCTGGAAACAAATGCACAAACTGCACAGATTTCTTAGCCAGCACTGTGGTACTTAACTAGTTTAAATAAAGGTCACACATATTGTGGGGGAAGTTGATTAATTGAAATTGAATCAAGATAGTAATACAAGTTTAGGTTTCATATTGTTATACAATAGCACTATGACTTGATATATAAAAGAAAAGACGAAAGTAATAAGCAGGAAAACAAGCTACGAAAAGAATACTTACAGCTGCAAAGAAGGTGGAGTTTGATGAGCTATCATAGAGAATAAAAGCAAATTTCCCAACGATATCTCTGACAACTTGGCTAGCAGGGAATGGTCCTCTATCCCTTAGGGTCTTATACGCTTCAATTACAATGATCACTTCATTGGCAGTCTTACCCAATCCATACTGTTGCTTCAGTGAAGCTATATTCTCAATATGGCCTTGGAACAAGCAAAACACATTATCCACAACACCAAATAATCTGCAGCGAGGTGAAAATGATCAGTTTATGATGGTGAAAACTAAAAACAGAAAGCCAATGATATGAATAAGACAATTTGAAGAAGGATAACAGATTTTATTTCTTGAGGTGGGTTGAACATATTACTTATTCAGAAGAAAGAGCCAATAGAGAGATATAAAAATCCAGTGTTTCGCTCCAATTACTAAAGGAAGAAAATGATGAAGAAATACAAAGTGATGAAGAAAGATTACATGCACTGGCGGTCCTTATTGAACAAGCCCCGGGAGTTTTTGCCTATACGGAAGGAGAAGGTGAAACACAACCACCCAAACTGCAACCACCAGAACTGCAAGAAGAATTCCCCTTCCTGCTGGTACATAAACTTTCCCCGAATGCTATTATTCCTCAACGAAAAACTTCTGGTGTTGCAGGATTCGACTTGGCAGCGAGCCAGCCTTGCGTAATACCAACAAGGGGACGAGGTAAAATCCAAATCAGCATCAGCATAGAAATCCCATGGGGATGCTACGGGAGGATTGCTACTAGATCTAGTGCAGCTTGGGATCTAGGGCTTGACATTGGAGATGGGGTTATTGACAGTGATTACAGAGGTGAAATTATTATTCTCGCTTTTAATCGTTCTGATGTTCCTGTTTGCATTTCACTAGGACAATGCATTGCCCAGCTTATTATTGAAAATATATTCTTACCTGACATCCATGAAACCC
>JBBPFP010871847.1:0-15643 GCA_037974795.1 Kaempferia galanga | reverse complement strand
AAATTAATTTGGAGCACCAACAAATTTATCCTAGTCTATACCACATCATGTTAGACTACTAAATTGGGATGCCATACTAAAACTCTAGTAAACATATCCACCAGGTTGTTGGACTAAAATGGGATATCTTGTAAACATATCCAGGGACATCAGATACTATTTTATTGGGTTTTGTCTATGATTAGTTTTGTTAACTTTCATTTTCCCTAGCCGAACTCATTGAGGTTAAACTCCTCGCAAAAAAGATATAGCAGAAGTAAATTTGCATATGGAAGAAACTAGGATAATAAGACCTTAATTTTATCACTGCTTGGAGGTTTGTTCCTGACTGTTCTGTTTCAATGTTTTCTCATTCTCTGCAGAGATTGATGAGAGCAAATGGCTAAAGCTGATCCATCTCTTCCTCTCGATTTGTAAACACCTACCTTGGCTTCTTTCTCATACTAACAGCAGCTTTTGAGATGCAGAAGAAGCTGATAGCGGGCTCAAGGCATTGATTAAAAGGCCGAAAGATTCTTGCTTCCATGCTTTGAGTTGGTAGCTTCTTTTCCCTTGAGTTTCAGTTTCTTAACAAAAAGGTGAGCAAAATGGAAGGGAATCATCTTTCTTCTCTCCTTCATCTTTTGCATAATATCTTTCCTTTTCCCTTTCATCATAACCACTGTTAAATCATGTTTGTTCCTATTTCTTGGGATTTATGCATCGTTAGTAATATTTTTATCAGTTGGTTAATATTTTCTTTATCTATTTTTATCTTTTACTCACCATCTTTATAGTTGTAGTTAATTTCCTCTTTGCCTTTTTTTTTGATAGGCCCATTCATTTGGCTCTTTGATCAACTCAATGCTAACAGGTACAGAAATATAAATAAATAAAAGTTTGTGATGACATTAAATTTCAATTGAGTATCAAATTCCTTATCAAATATTATAAGTTTCTATCAACATTAAGATCAAATAAGAAACTATACTTCTTAAGACTTGATTGTCAAAATAAGCTAGAAAAACTCCATTTCTAGAGTATATATTGTACTCTTTTTAATTATCACCAACCTATTTACCTTTTAATAAAAGCAAATTTATATTGAATGGGATATTTTGATATTAATAAAATCTTTAAAAAATAAATTTTAAAACATTTTAAAAATTATTCAGATTGCTAAAACTAGACTTAATCCCTTTTCTACCTGCATTGTCATCGGTCAAGTGTGGTACCCACTGGATGGGACCCACTGCCAGATGCTGCCAGAACGACGAGTCCATTCGTGACCGCGTTCGATAACCCCCGGACTATTTAAAAACCCAAAGCCAGAAACAAAGTCCACGCTTCCGCTCGCTTCTTCTTCGATCCATCCATCCAATCGGCCGCAGAGAGGAGAAGAAGAGAGCGAATCTGATCGAGAACGAGGAATATGGAATCGAGATCCACGGCGGCAGCGGCGGCGGCGGCGGCGATATTTTTGGTGGTAATGATGGCAGGGTCGGCGGAGGCCGGCGACCACAACGCCGTCTTCAGCCCGTGCGACGACGCGACGGTCCGGCGGCGGGATGGATTCACCTTCGGGATCGCCTTCTCCAATCAAAACTCGTTCTACCTTAACCCGAACCGGACCTTGCAGCTCTCCCCCTGTGACAACCGCCTCTCCCTCTCCTCCCGCGGCGCTCAGCTCGTGGTCTTCCGCCCCAAGGTCGACGAGATCTCTCTCCTCACTGTCAACACCAGCGTCAACCCTTCTGTAAGATCTCGAATTCCCCCTTTTCAACCTCCTGCTGTTTGATTATGTTCCGGGATTTCGCTAGGGCTTTTGCTCGGATGGAACCGTTTTGAATTGCCGGCCTCCCAATTAAGTCGGTAATCTCAATAATAGGGTTTTAAATTGTAGAAATAGTCCAGAAAAGTGAGGTTCCATGCGTTGGAATCGCTTGCTACTTTCTTTGCTTGCCGCGCACATAAACTTTCCTTGTGGGGCGTGCTGTAGGAATCAAAAGTGCCTTCTTTTGAGCTTCCTCTGCAAACTGGTGCCTTAATGCCATGGTTGTAAGTAATTAATGAAAGAAATCATCTTGTCTCCACAGTAAATTGTATCTTGAATCATAGATTTTGATAAGTCCAGCTTAATTGTTGTATAAATGGCGTGAAGGTTGAAAAGATAAGAGTTTTTTTTACTTGTAGCAGTCAACACAAGGACTTGAGTGGAGTAGGCACCGGGACTGCATCTTTTCTCAAAATTCCTGAGTCACTCCATGATGTTTGTTGATAGTTGTAGCAAAAGAGTGTCACTGTAAATTAAGCTACTTATCTGGAGATATTAATGGTGTTTAATTTTTTTCCTTTATCTTTTTGTATTTCAATCCAAAGCTGCTTAGTTCATGACATGTTTCCTTGATTCCTGAAATCCTCATATCTAACTATTACATTGTGATTCTGCTCTATGATAGTCCTATACCAATAGGGGGGCTTTTGTCCATTCATCATCAAATTATGTTGGACCCAACCTTTGATATATAAACTCTTCATCTTTCCTTACCCATGTTATATACCGTCACACAAACAACACCACTCAAACAGACACCCGAAGGAGGCACTCTATATAACTATTGATTATGTGTAAAAGTTTATAAAAATTATCACGTTGAACACTCAGTTCCATACCCATGTCATATAATCATGCCTAAGTTCAAGTAGCATAAGTTCCCACTATTTGAAATTTGCTAAATGAATTTTATCGGCTTTATTTTAGGTTATATCGATAATAACGCTCAATTAATTGACTCAGTAAAATATATAGGTTTTTTTTCACATATATACCATAATATGCAGCTTTTTGGGGCCAGAAAAGCTTATAGTGTTAGAACTGATGTGCTTCTTCCTCTAGTTTTACATGTATACTTGTGATTGTCCATCTTTTTTTGTAATATACATACGGAAGTAAGCTTTCACTTAGGTAAAAATAGGTTTCAAACCGAGAATCTTGGCAACAACTTTAAAAATGATAGTAAAAAGTGGAATCTGTCACCCATGCCCTACACGGTCGGCCACGACCATCTATGAGGAGATAAATCGGGAAGCTGTAGTTGGGGAGGGGGAGCTTTTTCCCTCGACTTTGCCGAAATTCGAACCCCTACTCTATTCTATGATAGCAATTCTACCCTGCCTTGGGGCACAACAACTTTATTACATTTTGGCCATTGATTTGTTTGCTTTTTTCAGATCAACAGTAATGTGGGCTACATGGTAGCTTTTGCTGGAAGGAAGTATGCAGCAAGATCATTCCCAATTTTTGTTCGTAACAGTTCATATGCCATCGCCAGCTTTACCCTGGTACACACATATTTATGAACTCCAATCTCTGGAAATAAAACTAGAACACCTCAAGTCACAAAAATTAAACTCAATCGTTTTTCTTCCAGATACTAGAATTCCACAAAGGCACCCTTCAGAATTTACACTGGAAGACTGATTGCTCTGCCTGTTCAGGATCCTCAACCAAAGTTTGTCTTAACCAGGGCTGTGCCATTAGGGCATCCGATTGCATAGACCAGAATGGAAAAGAGGATTGCAGCATTGGCATTCAGGTGGCTTTCTCGGGCACTGATAAGCATGAGGTGGCACTCAACTCATGGTATGAGGTGTCCCATCTCCAGCAATATTCCCTGTATGGGCTATACTCAAATCTGAGAGCATTGATTCCCTCCTGATATGCATAAATCAAGTCATGAAGCCACAGAATTCTGCTTGTATTCTAGTTACCATGTTGTATTTTAAGGTTGTTTTTTTTTTGGTGTTTCTAAACTTGAGTCTTATAGAGTTGTTAAATATGCATGGTGATTGTCTTTTCTTCTGGGTCTCACAATTTCTTTTGTTTATTATTGACATAGTTACTGCAGATATTGTAGACTAAGTTGTAAGTGGTTAAGCAAAAACTAAGTATTCCTAATTTGTGAAGGAAGAATTTATGCATATTCACCAATAACTGAGTTTATAGATGTAAGAAGGCAATCTGGTATAGCAAGGAGCAACATTCTCAAGATTTGAGATCCTATTGCTTGCCGGGGTTTTACCTTGCCTACGATCTCTAGCTCGCGGAAGCTGTAAAGGTCCTCACAAAGGCCTCACGATGTGCTAGGATGGTACCTTAGTTGACGAATATGATCTCTAGTATCATCTATATCAACAAGTTTCTCATGTGATACAATGAGAACGATAACTTTCATCCTCAAAATTTTAAACAATGAATTGTCTCATATACAATGTCATTGTATAGTTCCATAACTCATATGGTGAACTTACTCTCCGAAAACTCATCACAGCCTAGTTAGAAATATTAGTTGGTTTCACAATAAATGGCCAATAAAACTAACCTAAAGATATTATAAATATGGAACAACTTAGCAGGCATATGAACTAGTTGTGCATCAATAATGTGCAATACATTCCAATGAATTTATGGAGCCAAGATAAAATAATACAAGCATCTACGCAATTCCAAAGCATCTTCTAGGCTCCAAAATGATGGATGATAAAATTCACAACCCTAATCATCACCATACAAAATCTTCCAAAATTGATTTGTTAGACACTTGCACCATGATCCAGCCTACTCGGCTCTATATGTGGCCCTATATGACAATATTATCATCTATTGCACAAAAGAAGACAAACATTTGAAGAAGAATGTATATCAACTCAAAGTCTTTTAATGAAAATTGTTTCCTCTGTAGAAAGGCTAGAAGACTATTGATTGTTTGAGACATAGCTTTCCTTTTTCTTTTCCTCCATGAAGAACTTGATATGAACAACATTCTCACTAAATTTGAGAAAACTAATAATCCCTATGACTGAAGTATCAAAGATCCAGCAACAAAGGAAAAGTTCAATTTAAGCAGAAATGACGACGGTGGCATTGTGGCTTGACACAAGTATCTAAAGATTATCCACTGGCAAGCCCTTAAACTGTCAGTTTTGGATGAAGAAATGTTTGCCATGGTGTGCATCTGAGATATCACGATCCTACATTGTTGATGCCAAAATAGACAGTCTTCCGTTGAAAGGCATTGATAGCGTAATCTGCTCGAAACTGACCAAAATGCGAGTTAAAGCGGATGCCGTAGCCGAGTCCGAGTCCAAAGCCAGGTTTTCCTTTTCGTTGGGCAGGATTACCTGAGCATTCATCCAAATAAGACAGCATGCTACTAAAGAAATAGGACTAACTCAAGCGACCATGAAAACTGTGCAAATCAAGATTAATGAAATGACAATCTTTTTATGATCTAGGGAGAGTGAACCATAATACGGTAATAAAAGGTAGTCTCACCAAATAATCAATCTTGAGAAATAAAAAATAAATCACTGTTATCAAGTTGTATTTTTATTTCATAGATAGGCATCATGTAAAATAGGATGAATCGAGCAAAACAGCAATTGTTTTATCTCGCTTCTTTCCTGGCTTCTTTTTTCTCTACTACCACTCATGGTTTCCAATTCCAGGTGATTGTAACACATTCACCTGAGGATGAGAAGCTACAGATAACTGAGGAGAGGCCAAGCCTTCAATGAAACAAATGGTTTCCTAACAGCATATATCACTACTGATTCTCCAAAAAAGACAAAAAAATCAAATATCTTCACTTAGTCAAGGCCACTAGTCTGCATGAATTAGTATTTAAGAAAAAAAATTCATTGACTCAGCTGTGATGACACTGGATTCAAAATGTTGCCTATTAAACTAGAGAATTTTAAGATAATATATCCATGAAAAAAAGAGCAAAAATGAAATCTTAAGTGCCATGAACCTATATATAAGGGAAAAGATATAACAGAACTACCAACAAAACCTCAAAATCCATGTGCAGCTCAATTTATGATGTGAATTTGGATCATGGTTACAACATTTAGACCATGTGATGGATTCTTTACATGGTAACTTCCATTCCAACAAGAATGCATATATATTTTTCATTGTTGTGCAGTGATGGATATCAAATAGGCAAACATTACCTGGGACATGACAAGCAGAGCCCAAGTCAGTTCCAAAGTCCATAAAGATGGCACTTTCTAATTCCTTGGTCTATAACAAAAAAAAAAAAAAATGGAGCAATTAAACAGAATCCAAATGACAGAGTATTTGTATGATTACATAACCAAACAATTAAATATCATGTCACCTTACGTGGAAAAGGACTTTTAAAGTAATAACTATTGTAAACACATTCAAAGAAGATTTTTATGTTTATGCATCTACAATCATAATTGCATAAATCTTGTAGCAAAGCATAGTTCCAGCATCAGAACATGCACCTACCAAATTGCATGTAAAATTTAGAAGAACCTAGCAATTGGTAGGGTTGTGAATGAGCCAACTTCTTGTTCTTGCAGGTGTTTTTGAGCTTATCGCAATAAAAATTCCTTCAAGGTTAGCTCAGCTACTTAGGGAGTCAACCTTAACTTGTGTTCTTGTTTCGATCTCTAAATGAGGAGTTAATAAATAGGCAAATCTGAATTGAATCATTTATAACCTATTTAAAGGCTTCATATACATGCTTAAATGTCAGTAAATTGCCTTCATTATCAATTTCTCCATATGCATACTTAAATGTCAGTAAAATGTCTCCATTATTAATTTCTCCATATACTTGTAGCAAGTTCATTGATGCTTGATGATAGTTTCAGAAGCTTATAAACGCAACCAAATAGCATTACTTTGTTATAATTTTAATTTCAGAGATTGTAATGTAGGTTCGATTTTGAATGTTTGATCTTGATTACAATCTAAGCCTCAGCTTTGGTCCAATTTCCCCTTGAATCAAGGAGATCATCGTGGAGCATTCTAGATATACCTGAAGATGTAGTCAATTTAAGCAAGTTCAAGATAGGGAAAATTTCTGACTTGTAAGCGCAAAGCAATTTAGTGGTATAAAAGAAGCAAAACCTGTTTAGCTATGTAAATAAGTTATTCTCTCAACTTGAGAGCGGCAAAATGTTAAAGGAGCTGAGCTCAAACTCGAATTTTTGTAGTAGAATCAAGCTTGAACTTGAGCTCAAAATTTGTTTGAGCTGGAGCAGAAGTCAACTCAGCTAGCTGTCTGTATTATTTTAAGGCATGGAGAGACCTAAGAAACCTGACTAAGGTTATTACTAAGGGTCATTGCGATAATGTTCTCGATACAAGCAACCATTAGCAACCTTAGTCCAGGAAAAAACGTTATACAAGCAACCTGAAAGAAAAAATGATTCACATACCATGGGAATTGTAAATTCACCATTAGCAACTAGGCATGACCTTCCTGATCCAACTGCACCCTCACCATAACCTCGAACACTATCAACGCCACCAATTGCAAATGCTTGATATGGTGCCATGTCCCCTACGATGGAACCACCTGTCAGACTGTGAAAGTGAAAAGAAGACTATTAAGAATTGTTTGAAATTATCCATAAGTCTGAACAAGAAAAAGAGTAGTGAATCAATTAAATACCTCGTGACCAAAAAAGTGGGCCCCAATTTAAATCCTTTGGATGCGACAAACTTGAAACGATTAAAAACGAGCCACTTGGATAAAAGAGGTAGTCCTTGTTCCATTTGAAAATTTAACTGATGGATATTAGATCTATTAGAATGGCCCCAAATAGTTGGGACGAACACAACTTGACAATAATATTGATATAGGTCTATTGGAATAAATACTATAACTAAAAAAATAGATAAGGATATCATCTGACTCACTCTTGTAAAATTATCATCATTGGCAACAGCGTATTGGGATTCTTGCTTCAAAACTACCATATTATCATAAGATCTGCCACTGAATGACAAGAAAATACTGATGAGCAAAATGAAGTCTAGGTTATAAAGTGATGATTGTAAGGGAATTTCAGATACCTAGAAGTTATGGGAAAGCCATCAAGATCCCTGTTTATGGAGCGACCCTCATTATTGAGAGTACGAACATGCTGAATAGGGATATGAATTAGAAATAGTATGTGATACTAATGTCCAGGGTTTTCTTGACAAAATAAGGAATAGAGGAATAAAAGGAAGAACAGAGAATACAGAAGATAAAATGGCTCCTAACCTATTGATACAATCCACAAGGATAACTGATAATGGTGTCTTATCATTATTAATAGAAATGCCTCTAATTTTAAGATGTCACATCAACAAAGAAGCAACAATTACTTTTTAAGAGGTTTATATGTTTCAAATCACAAATATTATTTGAATAATGGTAACTAATAAAAACCTCAAATTTGATGCTTGTGGTGTTGCTCCAATTGGAAGTAGAAGGCTCATTGAAATCAACACCTGATGAGAAGCGGCAAAGATTGACACCACCACTCCCTGAACGAGAGAAATGATCAACAGGCAATCCGTGAACTGCAATCTCAGGAGTCACTGATTGCTGAATCACATTAAGCAAGAAATATGTTTAGGTCAATACAATGTTAGATATTCAAAAAGGAAGAGAAGACTCAAATGGTTATTGCAAGAATAAAAAACACCTTTCTCATTTGGACGTGACTAAATGTCAATAATTTTTTATCTTGTAAGTTCAAAAGTAGTATGGACGTGTTCAAAGACTACATGAATTTGATTAATGTTGAAGAAGAGAGTTAGAAAGAACCAAAGAAAATTCCAGTTGATACCATTAAAAGTGATTTTAAAAAATTGAATTTTTCTAACTATATAGAGGACCAAATTATTTGGGGTCAGCTCCAAGCAGCTGACCCAAATAATTTGGGGGTCACAGCTTGTTATTGCTGATGTTAGGTACAAAGTTCATGCTTAACAAGAAAAACAAACAAATAGATTCATATGACACTAGATCGAGAATATCAGGAATATTGAAACTTCACCTGAATAGTAAATGATTGTTGACACAACCAATCAGGCTTTGGGCGCCTGAATGCAATAAGAATATTTGAATCATCCAGGCCTTTGTCCCACAGTATATCGAACTTCTCATTTCCTCCAAAGAGGTTCGGGTGCTTCAATGAAAGTCTTCAACAACAAGCACAATCCAAAATACTAAGTTAAGTACGTTATCATTATCCAACTTTCCAAGAAGCAAAACTCAAACTTTTTGCAAAAAAATAGAAAGCACCTTGCAATAACCTGTGAGAATGGATTTCTAGAATGCCTAAACAAAGAAAAATCACATGCTATCAATGTACGTTCACAAATAGCGTAATTCGAGTCAAAATCCACTAAGATCATCACCTAATATGTGGCAACAAGAGCGCTCCACAAAGCTTCTGAGTGAGGTCCACATTGAAATCGATCTTAGCTGAGTCAACGCCACATCTTTGATCAGATTAAAAAGCCTCTTTTTACTCCAGAAGATCGACGAAGAAGATACAAAAGCTCGTGCAAAGAACCAACCTTTACCGGCCTGAATGCTCTTCTGCGCGCCCATCAACACTCACAATCTCTATGAATAGCGCGAGCCTCTCCGCTCATCCGACTCGCAGATGACCGGATTGAGGGCGGGAGCGGCGCTTAGCGGAGGCGGCGAATGGAGGCGGAGAGGTTGGAGAGTGGGAGGCTGAGGCGAGGGGCTTGGTGCCGATTTGACTGAGGCCTGAAGATGCCTTCCGTGGCTGAAGATTAAGGGAATGTGGAATTGCTTCGCCGGGTAAGCGTCCGCGACGAGGCGAGCAAGATCTCCCCGCAGGCAAGGCAACGATGATACGATATATCTTCTGTCTGACCCGTTACGGGTTTAGACCGGAATTTTCCGATATATCGGTTTAACTGACAAAACGCACAGGCGTTGTTTACTTTGAAGAAAAGTTTGATGGGATGGAAATGGAATCCGACAACCACTGTAGATGATAATCATGTACGATATATTCTTAGTCCCTCGGGATGGTCCAATAGCTAGCACATAAAATATTACCATCAATAAGGTTTGAGATTCGAATCTCGGCAAAGCCGAGGTAAATGCCTCCCTTATATGTTAGTCATTATTCCAAGTGCTCGTAAATAGCTATCCGTAATTTACTTTCTCCGTGTTGACCCTGAGACGGATTGGCGATTTAAAATATTATAAAATTCTGAATTTTTTCAGTTAAGTTAAAACTGAATAATCCTCATAATTTATCTTTTTCTGTGTGGGCTGCCCGGTGGGCCACTAGAATTTTAAGGTTTTAAAATATTAATATTTTGAAAAAGTATATAAATATTAGGGGTAAAATAAATCTTCTCTTTAAGTATAAAAATATAGGGTAAAACATAAATTTATAAATTTTGATCGCTAAAATGAGAAAATAAATTGTGAACTTCGAGGAGCGAAGTGAAAATTTCTCAAAAGGAATCGGGGCTAATTCTTGCCCTTGTTGGCGAGGGAGACGGCGATGGGGACGACGACGATGGCGATGACAACGAGGAGGATGGCGATAGCGATGCAGGTACACTTGCGTGAGTTCTTCTGGTAGGCGCGGGCGGTGACGAGTTCCTCGGTGCCGCGGCGAACGAAGGACTCCGCCCTGCCGACGTTGTTCTCGATGTTGTCCAGCTGCTGCCCCTGCGCCTCCACCAGCACTGCCATGTCCATGAACACCTGATGCAGCTCCACCAGGCTCCGCTCAAGATCTGCCACAGCCCCGTGCCGCTCCTGGATCTCCGCCACCACCGCCACCACCCGCCCCCGCCCCTGCTCCTCTATCGCCCGCTGCAGGAACCGCTCCCCCTCCCCCGTCGCCACCAGCGTCTCCACCGTCGCCTCGTCGGGAGCCTCCCCAGTAACGGTGAAGTACCGCCGCCCGACGGTCTCGCGGTACTCCGCCGCGATCCGGCCGCGCAAGTCCGCGAAGGCGTCCATCGACTCGCTAAGCTTCTTGCGGAGCCCTGCGACGACGGATGTCCGCGTGCGGTCGGTGGAGCTTCCCGGGCCGCACCCGGGGGCAGCGCGGTTAGCGGCGTTGGCGCGGTCGAGGGACTCGAGGCGGAGCTTGATGAGCTTGGCCTTCTTCAGGGCGGCGGAGACATCGGCGTCCATGCGGCCGCGGAGGGCGCGCACCGCCGACGCCTCGTGGAGAGTCTTCCCGGACTCATTGGCCTCCTTGAGGCTGCAGTGGAGGTGCTCCACCTCGCGCAGCTCCTCCTTGATGGTCTCCACGTCCTCGAAGAAACGGTCCAGGTTTGCCCGGCCACCTCCATAGGCCGCTCCCATTTCAACATCCCCACCGCCGCCGCCGCCGGGATACTCGACGTCCGTACGTTTCCACGAATCGGAGAAGAGGCTGTTCATCTTCTTCTTCTGTTCCCTCGATTGCTCTGCTTACTTTCTCCTCTATTTTACTTTCTTTTTTACAAAAATAAATAAATAAATAAAAATTATCTGCACAGCTGTAAATTAATATAAAATTAATGTAACAATTAATCATTCGACGCGGAAACATATCTAAAAATTATTTTTTAAATACTAAAAATACTCTTTAAATTCTTAATTAGCAAGGAATCGGTCAGAGTATTTGGTGAATATTTTTCTTTAGAATTCGGAAAATAAAGAGTCAACGGGGGAAAATTAGTCGGGCGTTGACTTAGCTGGGAAGTTAGATCTGAATCTAACGATGCAATTATAATTTGTAAATGTTGGCAAAAATAGTTATGGGTTCGTAATCCCTAGTTCCTTCTGAGTCTGAGGACCGTTGGATTAGATCAAGAATTCATATATTGATTTTTCCTGATCTAATTCAACGGTTCCTCTTGATATGCACCATAAAGAGATGAGAAATTACGGATTAGAAGATCTTGTAAATAAAAAGGATATGGTGAGCTGGCATCAGAATATTCTTATCAATCCAAGTAAACAACATTCTTCTCTTCTCTCGATAAACAGAAAGCCATAAGGAAATAGGGGGCCGTCTGCTATTTTTCGAACTACAGAGAGCATAGTAGAAAATGAGTAAAACTTTGAGGGGTAAATTTAATCTTTTTCTTCCTTTCATAGCAAAACCTGGAGAGCAGCCGGCGGCCGTAGCCGAGATGAACGAGACGGTCGACGAGGACGATGCGTTCCTTTCGATGGTCGAAGCCGCTGAGGCCGCGGCCTCCGGAGAGAGACTCAAGCGCCAGAAGTTGATCTCTTCCTCCGGCGCTTCCGACGCTGGCGGCCCGGACGCCAAGGAGGGATCCTACATGACGGCGCTCCGCGGCAGCCATAGCAATGTCTGGAATAAGCAGTTGAGTGAGAGACAGAAGAACTACGGGATCCCCCTATCCGGCAACAATCCCTCGATGAACCCTGCGTCTTCTATAGGCGGAGGCGCTTGCTTCAAGTGCGGCCTGGAAGGGCACTGGGCAAGGGATTGCGATTCCGGGCGCGGAGTGGAGTTGAGAGGAGGATCAGATTCTGCGAGCAAAGAGTACGGTGAGGTGCCGGAGAAGGCGTGCCCTTGTGGATCTGGGACTTGTTTGATTCGCACTTCGAACACGGCTAAGAACCCTGGTCGGAAGTTCTACAAGTGTCCTCTTCATCCGGTGAGCATCGATTCTTCATTCTTCTTCTCCTTCTCAATTGTTTCTTGCTTCTCTGCAGACATATTCTCCAGTTAGGAATCGGAAATGAAATCTCAGATTAGTTTATTTTTTACCAAAATAATCAATGTGTTTCCTCAAAGATATCATTTCTTTCTCTGTAAAAGGAACAGAAAATGTTCGTGGTTGTTCAAGGTCGTTCCTAAATCACCATTATTTGATCCAAAGAGTTCCCCTGCTGCTTTCTGCTTTCTTGATTCGTCTTTTTTTCATCTAACCAACTGCCTAGTAGCATAACAACAATTTATTGCCCTTATTGCTGTTCCAAAGTTGGTTTTTTGCTGATTACTCTTTCATCTAGGATAATGGTGGTTGCAGCTTCTTTGAGTGGTGCGATCAACCATCACCTCATCTGTCTGCTTCTCAAAATGTCTTTAACAGTCGTTCATCACCATATACGGTATGCCTAAATCATTGTGCATTACCTTTGTCGACAGATTATCTTATCTTACTTGCTATATCGATAGTCTCTATTTTATTAAATCTACCTAACTTTGGTAGGGTATTTGTTTGTATTTTTATCCTTTTCTGATCATAATTCACGTAATGCAGTTGATATGAAGGAAACATATAGAGAAAGAGATAAGCTCTACCATGCTACTTTTAAAAGTTTCCTTTTAATTTCAAAATACCTGACAAGAATTTGCGAGCTAGAAATGAAAGTTGAATGATACATTTTCACTTAAGTTTGATGATACCAAAATCTATATGTTTCTTCTCCATTCTCATCCTTTTTGTTTGAACAGTTCTTAAAGTGTAAGAGTTCCTTTATGTTTATAGTAAGCTGCTTAAAATATTACTACCTTGTACAGTTTGAAGTTGGTCCTTTAAGTTGAATCTTCTAGTTTAGTAGATAAGTACTTGTATATCTAAGGAGTTGATGCGGACCTTGTATAACTAACTAACCAAGGAAAAACAACTTGCTAAAGCTAGTGGTGTTGGTGTCAAGCAAGCATATCGACCAATTTGTAGATTTACTTGTTGATAGTCTTTACCCATATGGTGACCCACCTAGAAGAACCAATTTTAGGCTGGGTTTAGTCTTCGTCAACTCTAACCCTATATATTGTGAATAGATCACGGCTTAGTTTACAACTCTTGTGACCTGAATAAAATCAAACTCAAAACTGAAATTGTAACCAAAATGCAAACACAACCCAAACAAAGTAATACACAAGTCAAGATGATTCAACTTTGACAAAACCCACGGATCTTTGCCACTTGTTGTGGTCACCCTGCCAAATTGATCTCTACCTGAATATAAACAATTGGTAGATCGGCTTGGGCCCTCATAATCATTTATCTTTTCTATAAATGTATGCGCATCAAAGCCAGTTTCATCTTCTAATCCCATGGTGATGAGAAATTTGATTCAAGTGGCTGTAAATGTAATTAATCACGTCACATCCTCATGATATTGAATGGGATCAATATTATGTGTAATAACTTCTGTTTCCAACTTAACCACTAACCTTATCCTCCATTAGAACTTTAACAATGCATCCATTTGCCCAACTCACCTTCTTGTTTAAAATTTTTTATTGATTTTGTAAAGCTTTGTCTGAACCATGCATCAGGAATCAACTATACTCAAACTTTAATATCTTCTAAAACTTTATGATAAGATTCTTTACCTGAGGCTGTAAAAGATGTTCTCTTCTTTACCACAGTAGCATTAGTTACATGATCCAGTTTAGATCTGCTAACTGTTGTCAATAGTGTTTGTGAAGCTAACTCTTTCATTCATCCCGTTATGATTATATTTTCCCCTTAGTTTCTTTTTTCCGATATTGAGTACATAATGTATCCCTTTTTTTGATGTTCTCTGGAAGATTACTGTGCTTGTATCACCGTCATCTGTGCTTATTCTTCATCAGTCGCGCTAAATAAAGTTAATATCTTTGTTTAACAATGCCTATTGACATTCTCTTTTACAACATGGAAAGAGTCGTGATTTTTTTCGAATGGATGGGTGACCAGGTTAATGAAACCACTAGAAACTCAAGCATTCAACTGTCGAGCGAGAGAACCAGTTCATCTTGCTTTACGTGTGGCCAGGAAGGTCACTGGTCGCGTGATTGCCCCAACCGTTCTGTGCCATCCAATACCTTTTCCGACACAGCAGGAAAGTATAGTTCCACTGCCTCGAACTCGTGCTTCAAATGTGGGCAAGGAGGTCACTGGTCCAGGGACTGCCCCAAGCAGGTGTCTTCGTTCTCATCTGATGCCTCAGTTAGCACAACAAGAAAGTCCTTCAGTTCGACAGACTCGAATACTTGTTTCAAGTGCGGGAAGTCTGGCCACTGGGCTCGAGAATGCCCTGCCGAAAAGCCTTCAGCAGCCTCTGCAATTCACAAAAGGTAAGCTTTTGATGTTTTCTGGCCATGTCTGTTGGATGTTTTGAGTAGTGAAATAGGTTTGTTAGTCAAGAACAAGGCTTCTTTTGTGATGGACAACTTAGTCTTCGAATTGTTGTCTTCCTTTTGGATGAGGTTCATCCATGATTCTTGAACAAAACTAGACGAGTCAGATCAGTTCGATCGGTTAAACACTATTCAAATGATCAGAGGGGAGATGGCAAAACAAGGGTTGAGATTCGATATGTTGGCATATGCATCAAAAAAACCAGATGGTCCCATCAAGCACATGAAATGTTAGTTGTTAGACTATGACTGTTCTAATGATAATTATTGTTCGAGGACCACTTAACATATTTACACCTTCCCTGTCTCTTGAATAATTAATAATTTTTTATCTCTAAAAACTAATATATATTTTAATATCATTTCTATGATTTTATATTTATATAAACTTAACTGTCAATCTAAATCTAATTATGGGTTCTTGTACATGCACCATAATTTCATCAAATATACTCAAGACGTCAATTATGAGAATTTAACTAATAAGATCTTTTTATATTCGATTTTAAATAATTGGACAAACACTTGCGCTATAGTATTATTTGAGTGTTAGAATGCTCTAATAATGTATCATATGTATTAAAATCAATGCATATGGTGAGTTATAATATGAACACGTCCAAAGTATTGAACGCATTCAATTGTATTACTTTATTAAAACAATTAAAAAATAATAATAATT
>JBBPFP010870742.1:0-15643 GCA_037974795.1 Kaempferia galanga | reverse complement strand
AATTTTGATTCGAAACTTATTTTGCAAATTTTCTGTCTTAATTTCTATTCAAATGTTTATGTGAGTTAAAAAACTGAATATGTATCTATAGACAAATTTTACGAATGTTTTTCCTTTTTGTTATTTTTCTTCAAAAATAGTTATTTTTAATATTAAAAATGTTTAACAATTTAATTTTTGAGAACTCAAATTTTCTATTCGTGGAATTTATGTGTCTAACAATTAGAAAATTTTCCACAATTTTTCTCAACTTGGAAAAATATTTTAATTATCTAAGTGAACTCCTATTTTTTAATGTGATCAAAGAGAGAATGTGTTAAATTTGGGGTTTAGAGGGAGTTTAGAGGAAGATAGAATTTTATTTCTCTTTTACACTTAACTATTTATCTTTTATTGCAATTAACTATTTACTTATTTTTAAGTCTTATTTTTACCCTAATATTAGCTTGGGTTGGTCACATCAAAAAGGGAGAGATTATTAGTGCTCCAAGTTAGTTTTGATATGATCAGCCAAGCTAGGTTAGGTCCTGTGGTTTTCTGATCTTTGTGTCTAAGTGTGCAGGAGCTTAAGAACACAAAAAGTCGAGCAAAAGATGCAGCGGACAAGAAGGATAGCACGGGAACTGAGTCGACAGGCTCGATGCATCCGAGAGACAAGAAGCTGCGGAAGAGTACACCGGTAGACGAGAAGGATGCGCGCAGCGGTCCGAGCGACGAGAAGCCGGAGCGGAAGCCTGCTCGAGAAGAATGACGGAACATGGGTTCGGGTGAGCCTTATTCCGGATGTCTAAAATCACCCAAGCGACAGGAAGTAACCGGAAGCAATCAGAGCCGACCGGAGATAAACGGAGCAGAGTCAACACTAATGTTGACCTTTTGGAGGCGCCCTCAGGCTCCTGGAAGGCGCCTCCACGAGCCTCAGCGCGCCTCCACCAGCCAAGCATGGGAGGCGCCTTCCGCCTCACTAAAGGCGCCTACAGAAGGCGCCTTCAAGGTTAGCGGTCGTTTGAACTAAAGATAAAGTTTTATCTTTGGCGATAAAACTTTATCCGACTGAAGGCGCCTTGAGCCTTTTTGAAGGTGCCTTAAGCCTACTGGATCAAGTTTCCAAGAGCCATAAAAAGGCCCTTGGAGGCAGGAATTCAATAACAACTTATACACAACTTCTATACTACTTTCCAAGCTAAATTCTGAGCATTCAAAGTTTGTAAGAGGCTTCTCCGCCTAAAAATAAGGAAATATTTTTAGTGAACTTTTCAACCGCCTTGAATTAACAACCACTTAGGTTATAATCAAGTAAACATCGAACCTCGCCCGTTTTATATGTTTATTTACAGTTATTGTGTTGAACTAACATCGTATCTTTGCAAGAGTCACCTCGAGATTTTTTAATTCTTAACTTGCAGGTTATTCCCCCTCTAGCCGACCGCAAGGGACTAACAAGTGGTATCAGAGTCCAATCGCCTCAGAAGGACTAACCACCAACTGAAGCAAAAGATCTAATAGCCGGAGCAAATATCCATCCATCAAAGTTCGAGGGGGAGTTCACCATCTGGAAGCGCATGATGGAGGTATTTTTTAGAGCTGATTTTGAAATTCTTTTAACTATTAAATATGGTTATGTAGCCCCGAGAGATCAGAACGGAGTCAAGATGAAGCACCTTTGGGTGAAGGAGCAAACTGACTCCGTAGCAAACAGTAAAGCCGAATTTCACCTTCTAAATGTACTTCCATATCAAAAAGTTAATAAGTTTACTGGCAGGTTTCAAGTTCCAGGAATCCCTGAGCTCAGATACACTAATGGTTGTTGTAGCCTGTCATAGATTCTGGGAAATGCAGCTCTATAGTTGGGCAAATAAGGGTATGCATTTGGATCATTAGAGTAGTAGCCCGAGCAATGTATTTTGAGCAAATGTGGAATGGAGTTTTCCTAACTCTAAAAAACAATAGCAACTACAAAGAAGAAAGTCAATAGACTGAGAAGTTCTATCAGAAATATAGGATAGAGCTAAAAGATAAAAAACATGGCACTACACATGCTCATCTAACTCGTGCAAAACTTAGTTACCTTGATAAAAATCAACCAAAGCATGGCTACGCGACCCTGTCAACTGCATAGGGATCTTTGAAAAAAAACAATTACTCTCAAGTGCTCCTCTTAACCAGGCAATGCTGTTTGAAAGATTCTCACCATTGAATATTATCAGCAGTCAGAAGAACTTTTAAAACCATCATGAAGATCTTTGGGTATACGGAAGCATTACAAAACCAATAGATACACCAAGTAAATTTGAAGCCTTTCCTCTGCTCATGGTGATCCTCGGACCAAGCATTCATTCAATCTGTAATTTGTTAAGGAAGATGGATAGTAAATAAGTTTTTACACTATTCATTAGCATTCAAAATGATAGATCACAGACATCATGAACAAGTTTAAGAACTAAAATAAAATTCTGCACAAATTGCAAATTATTATCTCTTATGAATATCTATACCAAGTTTCTAAGGTTCGATCTTCATGATCATCCTTCTTTTGTATTGCTTTAAGTGATGAAAAGAAAGATCAAACATGTCAGTTGGGAGTATACTTGCCTAAAAAGAGTTGAGAAGGGACTTAGAAAGAACAAGGAAGTTTGGAACATCACATGTTCTAAAGCAAAATTTCCAAATTTGAACCCCCAGAAATGACAATAGTCAGAAATTACTGCCTACATGAATTGCCAATTTTTTTCTTCATATGATAAAAGATTCCCGTGATTATCCGACTCATCTAGTACTTTTTTTTCATGTTTTGCAATGTGACTATAACAGTACCCTATTTCTCACATCTTTCATGATGAATTGTAACTAACCTTTGGGGCATTTCTCAACAAAAGTATATTGTTGTTTCCCTCTTCATAGAAGGAAACAAGGCAAGCCATCAAGAAGCACTTAATTAATTCAAAGACTTGTCCCACCAATGATGGCCCTTTTTATCAGAAGAAAATGCAACAAGGTTTTCAGTAAAAATTATACTTGTGCATGAACCCAACTTTAATGTTGTAATGTTCCAAGAACAAGTGTCTTTATTAAATGGAAAAAATCATCAATTATTATATTCTACAACACAGTTATAGTAAGATGCAACAAGATACTGAAGTAGTCAGGAACACAAGTATGCTATGATCCAAGTTAAAAATATTGTGCAGAAGAAAAAATAAGGAACACAAGCACAGTGACATAAATCCGCAGAATTTGCTAGTATTATTCAGAAAACCCCGTCTCAAGAGTTAGCGAGCTAACATCAGTAGACTATACATGTAAAAAGCAAACAGTGGAAAACTAAATGTTATAAAGCTACAAAATTTACAAAGCCCAACAGATTTTGCCAAATTCTACAGGCACAAATTTTACATCAGGAACTAAGGCACCAACTTAATCCAAGACATAGGAACAAGAGGAGGGCTGAAAGAATCAAAATGATTCTGATAGTAGAGTAGGAACCAGATCCAATTGCCAAAGCCTTAAAAGACCGATCACTAGTCTTCTTTGATATTTCATTCTTATGTGCCCATCTGGATCTCAATCCAGTGGATTTGGGATCATCACCAAACTCAGTAGAGGATGCTTGCACTGTAGAAATTGCATTACCTGCATGATGAAACCATGGTCATTAACAAAGTTAATGTGTATCACAATCAAGTCAACTGTATCCCAATCAATAGATCACTAACCATGTTTACCAACACACAATAAATAATAAAATATGGAAAATATTGCATAAATTATCATGTCTCGTATAGGATGTACGTAGTTTTGCAATCAAGCTTTTAAATATTCACATTTATTTTGCACCCCCAGTAATTCCAAAAATTGCAATTTGGATCTTCTCCGGGGTTCCAATGACATAACACATGAGAACATGCCAAGGAAAGTTTTTGGTTTTCAAGGGACCTAAACTACTTTAACATCAATTATACAATCTTAAGAGTTTTGCAGGGAGAAAAATTAAACTACATGCAAACAGTAAGAAACTATAAGAGTATGTTAGTGTTTGATCTGCCAATTCATACCCTCGCTTAGATAATATAACAAAAAAAAATCAAGTTTCACAAAAATAAGGTGTGCCTCCTCTGATGATTAAATTTCAGTTGTCAAAGTCATGAAATCAACTTAGGTTAAAATTGAGTATCCATGTAAAGAAAATCCAACTTAATTGAGCTTTAGCAATGGGACAGAGCCCAGCAATCAAAATATTTCTAGTTTCAGCATATATTATTACCACAATAAGGATCCTTAGCATTGATACTGGTGTCAAGATCAAACTCTGTGTTTTCTTCAAGATGCTCCACAATTTCTGGAACCTGTAGATACTCTCTCAGGTTAGGAAAATCTGAGTCAACAGGATGATAGAAACCATGATGCAACTAGTCATAACAATTGACAAGTAAATTATCAGACCTCACTGATAACTGAGCGGACTATATCATCATTTATGGTGCTTATATGATCAGTTTTGGAGACAGACGCATTGTGAATGGACTTTTGCAAGCGTATCCGGTTTGTTGACAAGCCTTTTTCTTCACTCAGGCAATTAGATGCCAACAAATTCCTTCGTGGTATTATATGGATTCTGGCATTATCTATGTTTTCAATATTAACTGATTCTTGATGTGTACTTTCAGTAATCTCCACGGAGGAAATGTTATGGCCCAAATTATGATTTTGAAGCAAAGAAAACTGACTTGTGTGATGTCTTCCTGGAGTAGCATAACTACTCTTCTGCAGAATGCTTCTTGAACAAACGGGTGGCTTGGACTGCTCACCAAGCACTTCTATTACCTGCTGAAGCAGAAAACAAGAAAGATATCAGAACCACTTACAAAATTTGCTATCTTTATCGCAATTGCATACAAATCAGCAGATTCTAAAGAACATGTAAACCCGCCCCGCCTTGCCCACCCCAACACTATCACTATTTACACACAAAATAATCATAAAGCAACATAACTAACATATTAAACAACGAATTTCTTATCTTACATCTGCAGTCATATCGTTATTATCCCCACTGATGCATGTTGTGCTGTTCCAGATTGAAAATGCTTCCGAGGGGCTATAAGTATAATATGGTGTTAGACTGCTACAGGCATTTGATACATCAGGGGAGCATTCCTCAGGATCACAGAGAATTCCATCCAAGAATTCAGTGATGGAATCATCTTCAATATTTTGTTTCTCAACACCATCATAAAGCTCATGCTCCATTTGAGGTAGCATTAAGGAATTGATATGAAAACCATCTGAAACAAATTCTTCAAACTCTGGGACATCAAATTGTGGAAAATCTTCCAATGAAAAATCAACCTGCATTTTGTGTATAAAAATAATTTATTGGATACAATTATGCACAAAATTAGTGATTAATAAAGTAAAAAAAAAAAAATGTAAGAGTTAGGTGAAACAAAATTCACAAGTATGCAATAACTTCTTACCCCATCTGATGGTGATGCCACAGTGGTAGTAAAATGGCTCTCCTCTTGAATTTGAAGATTGTTTCTTGTGAAATCATTTATATCGGGAAACAGTTCACTGGCACCTGATAATTGCTCATCTGAACATAGAGGTAAAACCTGTATGTTCTCCTTAAAATCACACAATGGAGGCTTCTGATCCACTGGTGTCACGGGTTCCATGGCAGCATCTTCTATATTATGCATCCCATCTAGTGCATGCATAGTTGAAGCAGAAGACAAAGCACTACTCTGTGTATCATCAACATTTCTCTCCATACAATCATCAACATCAGAAACAGGGTTCCGCTCTCCATCCTTCTTGAACAACCGATAAAGAACATAACCACCCTAAACAAGATTGAATAAGAATTAGAAAACAGTCCAAAAGCATAATGGTATCAAGGATACAATAGATTGAACATAAAACATGAATAAATCCTTCAAAAATATCCACAAATCAATTTGAAATTATAATCTATGTAGCTACCTTTCTAATAAATTCTATTTTACAAAATTACATTATCCATGTCCATCTAAGATCATCTAAGTACTGACTTATTAGTAGAAAAAAGTGTTAAGCGCGCAGCAGTCACGGTGAAAGTTAAAAAAAAAAAAAAACGAGTAAACCGCTGCAATTGATGCGCCTCCTACTGAAAGAAAATCAACTAAACTAGTAGAAAAAGAACTGCACAGGTTTTATCAGTTCAAGGAAGCCTTTCGGTATAAAGTAAGAGTAGAAGAGAATTACTATTTTTAAGAAACATAAAATAAGAATTCACCTGCTCTCCTGAATCAAGCTGGGGTTCAGTGGTTCGATACTCGTGCATAATCCAATAAGTTCGGGCGCCTTTGGGAGCACGGCCTTTGTAGAAGACAAGTGTTTTCTTTGTGCCTATAATCGCAGTCCCCCGCGTCTTAGTCCTGATCATCCGATCCTTACCAGTAGCTTTCCAATATCCAGCCTCTGTAGCGCGGTTAGAACGGCTGCTGTTGGGATACTTACGGTCCTTGGGCGAGAAGAAGAACCACTCGTCGCTTGATTTGACCAACGCTTTAGCTGGATAGTCAACACAGAAGCCATAACAATTAGCAATTTTGTCTCTGCAAAAAACCAATTTTGACAATCCAAATTATTACAAATCAAACAATCAAAGAAAATCGTCATCGAAGAACGATTTTTGCGAAAGTAATATTGGGGGAACCGGACAAATACAAAATCCTAAACAAACAAACAAAAACTTTCGCGAGAAGAACCTGAAGATAAACAAAGGGAGAGAAGCAATAAGAGAGAAATGAAGGCGGGGTATGCTCACCGGGAAGATCCCACGGCTCGCACTTGCAGACATCTATCTCAGGGATGACCTCCACCTCGGACTTGATCCGCCCACTGATCTTCCCCTTGAGGTAGTGATTCACCAGCTCCACGTCTGTCGGACGGAATCGGAATCCCAGAGGCAACGAATCGACGGTGAAAACCTCCATCTCCCTCCTCACCATCAACTGCTCCCCTTCCTCCTACGCCACAGAAAATCGTTTTGCAGAGGCGATCGCAACGAGAACTCTGGGTCGAAATCGAAGCCCTAGTTTATGTCTTCCGCGAAGAAGCTACGCTATCTGGCGACCTTTCTTCCCCCGCCTTTTATAGTACCTTTCCTGCGCCGTACAATGGCGTCCCAGTCTAGTTTGAATGTCCATTTTACCCATATCATGAAACCAGAAGAGAAAGGGCTACTTTAGTAATTTCATGAATCGGGGCGTTGCTTCCGCGAAAGCATGGGAGTGAACGCGGTTGGAACACGTACGAAGAGTAATGATCGCCGTTGGATGGAGATCCGACGTTGAGTAATAGCTCGGGCTTTGCTTCGTGTGGAAGAGTAGGTAGTTGACTAGTCTTCTCATTGACCGTTGGCTCTAAATTGAGTTAATTTTATAAGCACTTGCTTTTGAATACCCGAGAATTTACCTGCGTTGTTATTGGATATACGATAGTAGATATTTTAAGTGATTTTAATAAATTGAGTAATTAATTCGTGATTAAAATATGCGTCCACATCAATTGTTAGTTGGTCCACAAACTTATCGCCTCCCAATGTTCACTTAATGTGTGTCCGACGAGTTGCCTTAGCGTTCACACTAAAAGAGCATCTTTTAATTTCTTATATTCAAAAAATTATCTAAGACCATCCTAATCTATTTTTAATCCCAAAAAATATTCAGTCGTAGCATTTTACTTAAAACTATTGTTAAATTTGAGTATTTTTTATTAAATTAATATAATAGTACTCTATTTTGGTAAAAAACTAATTGATAAAAATCAAACGGATTTTTTTTTTATTAGGATTGATAAAGTTTAGTCAGATAACGTGAGGATTGCGAAAGTCCTCTCAAGTGAATCTTCGTGAGGGTAGGAACTTGAATAGGAAAAGGGCAATGTCGGCGATGACCAAGACTTATAGCTTTTTCAGAGCACCCCCTTCGGAGAAATATTTTTCGCGATTAGGAAGACCTTCAACTTCTCTTAGCACTTTTGGAACCAAAAAGCTTTTTGTCGTCTGCACACACTTCTGATGATGGTCTCGTTAGCACCAGAAACCGAAGAACATCTCCCCGGCTTAGGTACTCTGACGTTCAAGTTAGAAACATCCTCAATTCAGAAAATACAGGGAATGCAGGATGCAATATGTAGAACATCTCTCCAGCTTAGGTACTCCGACTATCAAGTCAGAAATTGTCCTCAATTCAGAAAATACTGCAGGATACAAGATGCAGTATCCCCCCCCTGAAGAAGAAGAAAGAAGGAGAAGAGGTCGGAAAAGAGGTCTTTCGCTACATAGGTGTGTCTACCCCTTATACTACTTCCTTGAGCCTCAGCAGTATCAAGGGAATAGGGAATATTCCTGTCAGAAAGTGTCGGGCATTAAGGAGATCAGAAAGCCTAATCCCGTAATCCGTATAAAGGGAAGCTTCTGTATGTTGAGGGGCGGAATATTCCCAGACAAGTAGTTATAGTACCATATCATAGCTCTCTAGCGGGTATCTTATGGGTAGGTATCCGAGCTGACGTAAGGCCATCCAGACTTTAGACAGGTGTGAATGTGCCAAATGTGACTCTTGCAAGTGGATGTATCCGAACGGTTAAGATACCGCTCAGACGAATGGTTGATTAGGGATAAGGTGATTACGGGGCACTTCCTTTCGGATGATTGTCCGATTGGTCAGTTCATAGGAGACTGTTGACTCGTTTCTCAAGGGCTGGCATAAAGTCTTGCAATGGTAAGGTCTCAGGTGAAATCTATAAAACAAATTTTTTTGACAAATTTGACCTGTCAGTTGAACTAATTTGCTTCTGAATCAAATTAATTCAGCTAGTTTCCAAATCGATTCAACTAATTTTCATATCAATCCATTGATTTCACAAATCTAATGAATCGATTTGCTTCTGCTTGCTTCTAGATCAAATTAATTCAACTTATTTTCCCAATCAGTTGAGTCAATTTTTAATCAGTTGAGTCAATTTTTAATTTGAATCGATTTACTTCTATATCATTACAACCCTAGCATCTAATCCAATAATCAGTTTGAGCTTCTACGTTTAGCCAAGAATCTAATTCTCAACTTTCTTGGACTTTTATCTGGCCTTACGACTTACAAGAACTTTCTTTTGCCTAGTATTCAGTTGACTTCAACCTACAAGAACTTCTTTTACTCAACATTCGATCAATCCTGACTTGTCAAGAGCCCGAGACTTCCAACATCACTGAGTGTCTGGTCCTCTATGATTCATTTGGACTTTCTATCTTATGCTAAGTGTCGGGTTCTCTACAACTCACTTAGATTTTCTTTCTCATACATGTCAAGTGTCTTATCCTACATAATCCATTTGAACTATTCTTTTATAAATTTCTCGTCTGAACATTAAATATTTGATCCTCCGGGATCTACATAAACTGAATTAATTTTAATTTCACTAAATTAATATTATAAGAATTTAAATTTTAACATAAAAATTTGTAACTGTTCCATACAACTATCGACATCTCCGTATCAACTATACACATGTAATCTCAATATCAACTATAGACTTTGACCAGGCTAGCTACCACTACATAAATACTGCTTGCTTTATAAATATGTATTATTATTAGAAATTACTTGCTTCGTTCAGTATACTTTGATTAATTTAATTCAATTTAATTTAATTTTTAAAAAGCTAGCGTCCCAATTTCCATTAGTGGGAAAAGATCGCTCTCTCGCGGTGCGATGGTTAAGACATAGAAGATTGTTACATGAAGTTAAGAGGTCGAAATTTAGCATGCCCGAGCATGCCTCTCACATGTCTTAATCATTTGTTAGAACCTAAAAAAACATGAGGCATCTAATAGCAAAGCAAATGCAGCGGAAAAGATCAAGTTTTTTACCTCCTGCCATCGAGTTCGTAGACGATTTGAAAAACTACAGAAAATTTGATGCTTCTAGCCCTTTTTCTCCACAAAATCAATGGTGTATTTTGCTTTTCGAAGAAGCCTTTTTGGAGAGAGGACCAGGGACCAAATTTTACAAAATATATATCCTTTTACAAGACTCTACCATCGTCAAGTCTTGAAAGAGATATAAAGTAATGGGTGGAGACAAGTCATGGGTGGTAATTATGAGATCATGGGTGTAACCTCCAAACATACATGGACCACTCACTTGGTTGCTCCATGGCCAATGGAGCCAAAATAACCAACATTCTCCCACTTGGTCTATGTATATCCACCCTATAACGACAATAACATATGGATCATGGCGACAGTTCCTCTAAATATGAGTATTATCTTCCATGTATCACAATATGTTACAATTTTCAATGTCAACCCCAAACAATTTAAAAATAAACCTTATGTTTATTTATGGTCCAAACATAATGATATTTCTCAAAATAATATGTATACGACTTAAAAGAGAAATATCTAAATTGAATAAGAGTTTCATTAGAGAAATATTACATTATGGAACCAAGTCCCATTCGCGCTACATGATCCTTGAAACCCTTTGGTGGCATGCCCTTAGTCAGAGGATCTGCGATCATCAATTCAGTGCTAATGTGTTCAATAACCACTTTCTTTTCTTTAACACGCTCTCTTATGGCTAAGTACTTAATGTCGATATGTTTACTACGACTACCACTTCTATTGTTCTTAGCCATAAATACAGCAGCTGAATTATCACAATACAATGTCAGAGGCTTTGAAATAGAGTCCACAACTCTAAGCCCAGATATGAAACTCTTCAACCATACACCATGCGAGGTTGCTTCAAAACAAGAGACGAACTCAGCCTCCATAGTGGAAGTAGCAGTCAAGGTCTGCTTGGCACTTTTCCATGACACAGCCCCATCAGCTAACATAAACACGTAACCAGATGTTGATTTACGTGAATCAATACAGCCAGCAAAGTCCGCATCACTGTACCCAATGACTTCCAACTTCTCGGTTCGTTTGTACATGAGCATGTAATCCTTGGTTCCTTGAAGGTATCTCATAACCTTCTTTGCAGCCCGCCAATGGTCAACACCTGGATTACTCTGATATCTCCCAAGCATTCCAACAACAAATGCAATGTCAGGCCTAGTACAGACCTGAGCATACATAAGGCTTCCAACAGCTGAAGCATATGGAATGGTTTTCATTTGTTCCCGTTCGAGCTCATTTTTAGGACACTGATTCAAATTGAATCTATCACCTTTCACAATGGGTGCTACATTTGGTGAACAATCTTTCATCCGAAACCTCTCTAGAACTTTGTTGATATAGGTCTCTTGAGACAAACCTAAAATGCCTCTAGATCTATCTCTATGGATCTTTATGCCAATGACATAAGATGCATTACCCATATTCTTCATATCAAAACTCTTTGAGAGAAACTGTTTCACCTCATATAGCAAACCCTTATCATTAGTTGCCAGCAAAATATCATCCACATATAGCACAAGAAAACAAATCTTGCTCCCACTGACCTTCTGGTATATGCAAACATCCATGATATTTTCTTCAAAACCAAATGAAGTAATAACATCATGAAATTTCAAATACCATTGACGAGAAGCTTGTTTTAACCCATATATGGACTTATTCAGTTTGCAAACTAAATTCTCACCACTACTAGAGGAAAATCCTTCTGGTTGTTTCATGTAAACCTCTTCCTCTAGATCACCATTGAGGAATGCCGTTTTCACATCCATCTGATGTAGCTCCAAATCAAAATGAGCTACCAATGCCATGATTATACGGAATGAGTCTTTCTTAGATACAGGAGAAAAGGTATCCGTGTAGTCTATCCCTTCTCTTTGAGTAAATCCTTTAGCAACAAGTCTAGCCTTATGTCTTTCAATGTTGCCTTTTGAGTCTTTCTTAGTTTTAAAAACCCATTTACAACCAATGGCTTTTACACCATTAGGCAACTTGACAAGATCCCAGACTTTGTTAGATGCCATAGAATCCATTTCTTCTTTCATGGCTTTGTACCATAAGTCAGATACATTAGAACTCATGGCTTGTGAAAACGTTTCAGGATCATTTTCGGCTCCAATATTGTAGTCACATTCTTGTAGATACACAACATAATCATCAGAAATTGCTGATCTCTTAGTCCTAGTAGATCTCCTCATTGTTGCCTCAACATTTTCCTGCGTAGCAGGTTCATGTTGCTCAACAGCTTGTTCAACAATTTCTGGTATTTGTTGAACCTCAGTATCTACTGGAGTTGGATCAGTAGTTTGTGGAACTTCTTGGACCTGTTGCTCAATATGCGCATGAATACAAGGCGCATTATGAACTATAACAATCGGTCCACTGGTTGAAGTGGAGCATTGAGCATCTTGATGACCTTTCCCAAGATCAGGATCTTGAAAATGATCGCTCCCACTGATTAAATCATTTTCAAGAAATTTAGCATTTCTTGATTCCACAAACCTAGTGCTATGAGAATGACAATAAAATCTATATCCTTTGGATCTTTCGGCATAACCAACAAAATATGCACTTAAGGTCCTCGGGTCCAACTTCCTTTCATGTGGATTATAAATCCTCACCTCGGCCGGGCAACCCCAAACGCGTAAATGTCGCAAACTCGGTTTCCAACCTTTAAATAATTCAAAAGGTGTCTTTTGGACAGCTTTGGTTGGAACTCGGTTTAATATGTACGCTGCCGTCTTTAAGGCTTCAGTCCATAAGGACCTAGGAAGTTTAGAGCTAGCAAGCATGCTCCTAACCATATCCATTAAAGTTCGGTTTCTTCTCTCAGCTACACCATTTTGATCTGGAGAACCAGGTAAGGTGTATTGGGCAACAATCCCACAATCTTGAAGAAACTTTGCAAATGGACCGGTAGCTTGTCCACTCTCAGTGTACCTACCATAGTACTCTCCTCCTCTATCAGATCTTACGATCTTAATTTGTTTGTCACATTGGTTCTCTACTTCAGCCTTAAAGTTTTTGAAAGCATCAAGTGCTTCACTTTTATTGTTTAATAAGTAGAGATACATGTAACGAGAATAATCATCAATAAAGGAGATGAAGTACTTATCACGGTATGATTCTATATCAGGACTACAAATATCTGTATGAATTATTTCTAACAATTGAGAACTCCTCTTGGCATTTTTCTTTGACTTGTTAGTCTGCTTGCCTTTAATGCAGTCTATACAAGTACTAAAGTCGGTCCAATCAAGAGCACTAAGTACTCCATCATGTACCAATCTTTTAATTCTATCAATGGAGATATGACCTAATCTCCTATGCCACAAATTAGAGGAACTTTCATTAATGACACATCGTTTAACACCAACATGCATAGAGGAATAGTGATTATCATTTTCTAAATTAAGACGAAAAAGACCATCAGACAATGTACCACATCCAATAATTTCAAATCCATTAGAAATACTGAAAGATGAATTTGAAAAATTAAAGGAATATCCAACAGATACAAGTCTTGAAACTGAAATTAAATTCCTAGCAAAACTAGGAATATAAAATGTCTTTTCCAAACTTAAAACAAAACCACTATCTAAAATAAGCTTGCAAATGCCAATGGCTTCCACATGTGAGGACATTTTGTTTCCAGAATAAATGTAACACTCACTTCCCACTGGTTTCCGTAGGTCTTGCAAGCCCTGCAAGGAGTTGGTAACATGAATTGAAGAACCAGAGTCAATCCACCATGTGTCATGAGTAACATTAATCATGTTAGATTCATAACAGACAAAAGAGAGTTGAGTACCTTTCTTATCAAGCCATTGTTTGAACTTGGTGCAATCTTTCCTTAAATGCCCTTTCTTCTTGCAGAAGAAACATTTGGAACTTTTCTGAATGTCCCCTTTGGCAGGAATCTTGCCCTTGTTCTTGGCTTGAAATATCTTCTTCTTTCCAGGTGTAGTCAAATTCACCTTCTCACCCTCTTCCATAGCAAGTCTACCCTCCTCTTGAACACACATGGTCATAAGTTCATTAATTGACCATTTCTCTTTATGTGTGTTATAAGAGATTTTAAATGGGGCATATTGCGATGGTAAAGTGTTGAGAATGTAATGCACTAGGAAAGAGTCAGACATTTCAACTTCAAGCCTCTTTAATTGAGCCGCAATGTCTCTCATCCTCATAATGTGGTCACGTATACCATGTATCCCACTTAGTTTCAGAGATGAGAACTGGTGAATTAGGGTGCTAGCTAAAGCCTTGTCTGAAGACACAAATTGATCATCTATTGCCTTCAACAAGTCACGAACATTGTCATAATGATCAAGGGAACCCCTGATGCCATCTGATATTTTGGTCTTTATGAACATTATTGAGAGACGATTAGATCGCTCCCATTTTTCATAAAGAGCAATATTTTCCAGAGGCGGTTCATCCTTCCTTATGGCGTAATCAATGTCCTTGCACCCTAGATGTAGGAGAGTTCTCTCCTTCCAAATTTTATAATTATCCCCTCGGAGCTCAGGAACATCACATATCATATCAGAGAAATTAACAGGCTGACAAACTACAAAAATAAATAACCATACTCATGTTACAAAATTTGAAGTTAATTAAACAACATGACATATATACCAATGTAAAATATGTCAAAATTATGAATCTCTGACATAAACTTGCCTGTGGGCCAAAGCATTAATTCAATTAGATTCATAAAACAATATGATCAAATTATGCCCTTAATTTCTAATCCCTGTGGGTAAATTAGAAAACATAAAATTGATATTTTATCTGAATTAATCATATAAAATATAATAAATTTTTCCTGTGGGATAAAATTTATTACATCTTATATAATTAATTAATATTTCAATATGATCCTATAATCAAATATAATTTTTAATTATCTAAGGATGCTGTGGCTACTCCTTAAATTAAAATTATTAGGATCAAAACTTGGAATATTCAATATTAAATTTCATGCAATAATTTTAACAGCAGTAATAATTTTGCTAATAATTCAACCAATGACAATCTGATAAATAAATATTTGTCATCTAGATCAAATCTTTAATAAATTGAACTAAACCCTTTATAATTGGACTTATATCGAATTAATAAGTCCAATTTCAATAATCACAGAAATTTAGAGATTTAAGGAATTAAAGGGGAAGAAAACAGGTTAGTTTGTCTTCTTCGTTTTGTAAACAAGAATTTGCAAGATAATTAATTTGTTCTTCGTTTTGACAAAAAGGATTCGGCCACAAAAAATCAAGGCAGAGGCATTAACCTGGCTCTGATACCAAATGAAAGAATCTAAAACAACATGAGGCATCTAATAGCAAAGCAAATGCAGCGGAAAAAGATCAAGTTTTTTACCTCCTGCCATCGAGTTCGTAGACGATTTGAAAACTACAGAAAATCTGATGCTTCTAGCCCTTTTTCTCCACAAAATCAATGGTGTATTTTGCTTTTCGAAGAAGCCTTTGGAGAGAGGACCAGGGACCAAATTTTACAAAATATATATCTTTTTAACAAGAACTCTACCATCGTCAAGTCTTGAAAGAGATATAAAGTAATGGGTGGAGACAAGTCATGGGTGGTAATTATGGGATCATGGGTGTAACCTCCAAACATACATGGACCACTCACTTGGTTGCTCCATGGCCAATGGAGCCAAAATAACCAACA
>JBBPFP010866347.1:0-15652 GCA_037974795.1 Kaempferia galanga | reverse complement strand
GCCTGGACGGTCCGGGCGCCCTGGAGGGTATCCAGGGCGCCCTGAGCAGCAGTCAACAGGATAAGAGCCGAGCAACGGTCAGTCCGGTCAAAGCAACGGCCAGGGCGCCTGGAAGGGTATCCAGGGCGCCCTGGGCAGGATAAAACTTCGGGATAAAGTTTGACGAAGCCGGATCTGATCACAACAGCCAGGGCGCCTGGAAGGGTATCCAGGGCGCCCTGAGCACAGTATAAAAGAAGAGTGCGGCCAGCAGTTCTAATCATCCATTCAAGCAATCTTCTCTTCTGTGCTCACTTAAGAAAAAGGCTCTACGACGACGAAAAGCTCCGACAACGCCTGCGCCTAAGGAATTAGCTTGTATTAAGTTGTCGGTAATTCTTTTATTACTTCTGCACTCATAATTCTGTAATTAGTGTGTAATAATTTTACGAATTATTAGTGATTGGCCAACGATAGTGCTCAAGGAGCACTGGCCCTTGGATTAGTCACCCTACGGGTGGATACCAAGTAAAATCGATAGTGTCTTATTGTTTGCCTTTATTTATATTTCCGCTGCGTTTACAAATTCTGTTAAAAATTAGAGTTGTCGTAATTCACCCCCCCTCTTACGACGCAATCGATCCTACAAGTGGTATCAGAGCAGGTTAAGCTCTGAGTTGGCGCAACCGCCAACCAAGCCAAAGAGGGGGTTAGTTTACTTAGTGTTTTATGTACTCATATATATATATATATATATACTTACGCCTTTCGCCCACTTTCCCACTCTTTTTAATTCGAATTTTTAAATTGTGCATTTTCATTTTTTCACCATAAGTTTATTTTGGCATAAAAATAGTTTTGGCAAAATTTCACATTAACTTTTTCAGAAAATTATTATTTTAATATTATTTTAATATTTTAATAATAAAAATAATAAAATTCTTTTTAAAGGATATTTTATTATTTGCTTCCCGCACTACTAATCCCAAGACCCAGTCTTGGAAATATTTCTTTAAAATTGTCTGTGCAGAAAAATGTCGGGACGAAGCATCAATGAACCTCCACCATACGAAGTGGACTACTTCAGAATATGGAAGCGTCAGATGGAGAATTTCATAATGATGGATGACTTCGACGGTGGAATCTCACTACGGCAACACACACTGAACCCAGAAGTAAATTCTAAGGTAATAAGGTTAATTTTGAATTTATTACCTAATGAAATTACATGCAGAATAAAAGAATACCAAGATGCCTACGAATTCTGGACCCAGCTAACCGAATTACACGAAGGAACTTCTGACTCTCAGGTAACAAGTCGAAACTCTAGTTTAAATTTAAATTCTAATATTAAAATACAGGAAAGAGAAACGGTAACGACAAGAGACGACTCCTCCGAGGAATCGGAAGTCGAGAACCCGAACCAAGAAAATCAACTTGCACTAATGGCTATTGAAGATGGATCGGAACCTGACAGCGACACGGAGCACGAATCAACTCAGGTACGCATTAAATTAAATGCAAATCCTTTTAAGATTATTTCTTGCTTAATTAGGAAATTAAATAAACTTGAGGAACACGCTGAACTACTCCTTGAGGAGAATAACACCCTCAAGGAACGGCTAAACTCTAGCTCAACAACTAGTCAAGCTCAAGCTGGAGATTCTACTCAAGTTGAAAAACTTGAGAAAGAAAACTCCGACTTGAGAGGACAGGTTGAAGAACTAAGAGGTCAGCTTGAAAAGTTCACCTCAGGGAGTAAGTGTCTGAATATGATACTCAACTCCTAAAGAACTGTGTACCACAAATCCGATCTCGAATACAAACCAACTAAACATAAATCGTTTATAAGCCTAAGCAAAACTAAAAACTTAACCACACAAGTAGGGCCTAACTAATATTACGTTCCCAAACATAAAATTAATTATATAAAATCCAAGTCTAAATCAAAACCTGAATCTAACCAAATAAATTATGATCAAACTGGTAATAATTATAAGAAAACCCGACACAAACCTAAAACCAGAACCATAACTTCAGGGGGAGGTTCTAAATTAGTTAGTACCTTGAAATATTAGACTTTGCCCGTTAAGGGCAATTAGGGTTAGATTAAACTAGAACTGAGTTAACTTATGAAAGCAGTATCAGAAATGATTGAGATGATAGTACGTCAGGGAAACTAAGTCTATGTATGTCTAGGAAGATATGGCTTCGACCTGGTGTAGACGACTTAGTGGAACTAGCCGAAGTTACCTCTTTCGGATCTGGGCTGGTTGGACCAAAGATTAGCATTAAGTTTTTCGGATAGAACTATCTAGGAGATCTCGAAGATTGTGGTTACTCTAATGGTGTCCAAGTGACTCACCACAATTTAGAAGTCTACCTAGAGAATGTCTATCTGATGGACCCAAAGCTAAACTTGAATCCAACTCAAGTTAAATTATCTCTAAAATGAACCAATTTCATCTCACAAAATTATAGGATACCTTTTAACTAACAATCTAGATTGGGTGAGATGATTTAACGACGTTAAAATCAAAATTAAGTAAAATCAAAACAAATTTAAATAATAATGTTATAAGTTAAGGGGGAGCTAAATATTTCCTTCTCCCTTAATTAAGAATTATCCTTAATTATTAAATTAAAATTGGCACTTTTGAAAATTTACAGAGTTATTCTTGAAATTATTCAAATTTATCAATTATTTAAATATTTTATTTGCGTTGGTTTAATAATATATATATATATATATATATAAAATATTTAATGAAAAATCCCTGAAGCGATCGACCACCACCATATGACATTTTCTAGCTCTCCACCCCACACGCTCCCATCAGCCTCTCTACCTAATTACAATGCAATTCCCACTGATCTATCTTCTCTTCCAATTTTTCGACCTTCTATCCAATCTCTCGCCTCCTTTGAGTGACTGAATTATTACACAAACAATAACATCGACTAACTCTTTCAGATCCACCTCTTCTTTTTTCCTTTTTAATTTGCAATCTTTCAGTACTCCCAAACATTTCACTTCACTGGATCTCCACCAATGAAGAACTGAACAAACCATACCGCATCAAACATGTTCAAGGCTGCAGCAGCTCGATGGAGAAGCAACGACAAGAACAAGCTCAAGGTCGTCTTCAAATTCCAGCTGCAAGCAACCCAAGTAATTAAGCTCGGCCGTTCACTTTATCAAATTCCTCCCGCAATTAATTCTGAGACGTACTGACATTGTTGAATCGTGCCGTTAGATTCTAGTTTCCGGCACTGCAGCAGCGCTGTCGGTGAGCTTGGTGCCTCTCGACGTTGGGAAGCCGACATCGGCCGTGAGGTCGGAGAAGGTCTCCGGGGGGTCCTGCAGGTGGTCGAGCCCAGTTTATGAAACCGTGAAGTTGGAGCGTGATCCCAAGAGTGGGAAGATCCACGACAAGTTCTATAAGTTTCTGGTTGCTGAATCTGTATGAGAGATTGTTTTGATCATTTTTTAAATTAGATCGGATCTTTTGGTTGGCTCCTGAATTTTCTGCTAATAAATCACTCTTTTATGTGTCTTTTCAGGGATCAACCAGATCTGGATAGCTTGGAGAAGCCATTGTTAACCTTGCAGATTATGTTGAGTTCTTTAAGCCTTCCTCTCTTTCCCTGCCTCTCAAGGCCGGAGCCGTTTTGCACGTAAGCATTTATTGAGCTTTATGAGCAATTTGCTTCTCAGGTCGAGTTGCATTCATTAATTCCAACTATTTTGGGACGACTAACTACATCGGCATTTACGGTTTTAGTTTATCTCTTAATCAGTCATGTTCTTCAAGCTCTTCATGGATTTGGTTTGCTTGAATGGCAGGTTACCTTGCAGAGAATGCAGGGCGAGGGAGAAAGGTGAAAACAGCTAGCCTTAAGAAATTATTCGCATACAATTTTTGCATCTTTTGACAGTCTTTTTTTGTTTTTGATGATTAGGGAAGCTGAAGAAAATGGAGATTCAACATCAGAGAAACGAGGAAGAACCGTGAAGAACCAATTGATCGAGGAAGACGTCCGAGCTTCTAGTCGCAAGAACGATACCGAGCCTATGAAAGAAAAGGTGAACCTGTTGCGAGATCTTTCATGTCCTGATTGCGTTTCTGAATCCGTCACACTTTTATCCGAACTTGACTTTTGTTCTTCACTGCGATTTTCAGTTTCAAACTTACGATGAGTCTCTCAACCTTGATGCTGCATCAGTGGCTAGTTCCGAGAGCAGCTCAGACCTCATTCACGGAAGCATCCATAGAGACTCCGCGGTGCTCAAGATCAGCTCGGGCGATTCGTCAAACAGCTCGAGCGAGTCGGGATTCGACACCGTCGATAAACTCCGCAGAGAAGTCTTTCTCTTGACGAGGAAGGTGGAAGTGTCTGAGCTAGAGATCCAGACTATGAGAAAGCAAATCGCCAAGGAAAACAGAAGGGCGCAAGATCTTTCGCAGGAGATCAGCAGCCTCAAAGAGGAGCGAGACGCCCTCAAGTTGCCGCGACAGGTGACAAGCGCGCCAGACCTCGATGCGGAGGAAGATCCCCTGTCCGTGGTGGAAGAAATCAAGCAGGAGTTGGAGCACGAGAAGAATCTGAACTCGAGTCTTCGCTTGCAACTGCAGAAGACGCGCGAAGCTAACTCCGAGCTGCTACTTGCAGTTAGAGATCTCGACGAGCTGGTGGAGGGGAAGGATCGAACCACCGACACGAGCCTTGCATGCTCGCCGGAGAAGAAGATCACCATCGACCTCAACGACGAGATCGAGCTGTACAAGCGAGACCGCGAGGATTTGGAAATGCAGATGGAACAGCTCGCTTTGGACTATGAAATTTTGAAGCAAGAAAACCACGACATCACTTCTCATCTGGAGCAGACGCGGCTGCGGGAGCAACTAAGAATGCAGTACGAATGCTCGGCGCATTCGGCAATCATCAGCGACCTCGAGGCCCATGTAGAAAGCTTAGAGAGGGAGATTCGGCAGCAAGCCGAATCATTCGAGGCGGATGTAGAAGCCATGGTGAACGCGAAGACCGAAGAGGAGAAGAAGGCTCTGCGAGCGGAGGGAGCCCTGCGCGACGCCAACTGGAACGGCGTTCGAATCGCCGAACGCCTTCGCGAGGAGCTCGCCCGGGTGGCTTCACAAGCTTCGTCTGTGTTCTTCGAGAAGGAAAAAATAGTCAGGAAAGCAATGAAAGAAGTGAGTGAATTGCAGTCACAAAGAAGGAATTTGGAGAAAATGTTGGAGAGGAACAAGGAAGATTTGGTAGCTTTACAGAGACACTACCAGAGGAATCTCATACAGCTATTAGATCTTTTACGTTTCAAATCAAAAGAAGCAGAAAGACTGCAGTTGCAGATCAGAAGCAAGAACGAAGAGTTTGAAAGTTGTAAGAACTGTCTTGAATCGAGTTTGGAGGAGATTGAAAGGCACAAGGCAATGCTTCAAAGCCAGAATTCAGAACAGGCAATGCTAGAGAAGGAGATTTCATCGTTGAAGGAAGAAGTAAGAGAGCTGAGGAATAAATCAATGGAGAACATGAGCAAGATGGCGGCCCTAAAAGAGAAAAATAGATCAATGGAAGCTGATCTAAAGGAAATGCAAGAAAGATATTCTGAAATAAGCTTGAAGTTTGCCGAGGTGGAAGGGGAGAGGCAAAAGCTTCTGATGACAATTCGAACTCTTAAGAATGCCTTGAAGAATTAGATTATGATCGCTCTTTTCTTGTAAACTCTGCCAAATGAGTGTTAATAGTGTTCATTGAAGAAGTCTGTTTTTTTTTAAAGTTCAATTGATTCTTTTGTCGGAAAGAGTTTAGATTGCCATTTGGTTTGCTTAAATTGCATGAAGTTTGTAATTGTAGGAAATTAATGATGTAATATATTTATATATATTTTTGTGCTTGATCAGACTCTATGATTAATTACTTGTAAATAAACTTTGATTAAGGGCACATAATAAAAGGTTACAGAAACTATTATCTCTCTCGGATGTCACATATAAAGATATAAACGTGTAAGCGCCTGCTCCACAGCAGGCATTTTTTTATTATCCTCCTCGGCTCCACCAACCTCCTCTTGCGCATTCTGTCGAACACCTCCACTACCTTCCCCGGTCCCCCCTTCCAAAGCCAGGACGACTCGACCGCCGGCGACGACGACGGCGATCTCACCCATACGGATTCAATAAATGGCCAAGATTCCACTTCCTCCCCATTCCTTCCCTTTCCCCTCTTGTAATCCCAACCACCTCCTCTTTGCCCCAAGAGTCCCACTCACGACCCGCGCTCCTCACATCCTCTGCTCCAGTTCCAATACGCCCACCGATGCCGATGCCCCCTCCCTCGTTCGCTTTCTCCGCTCGTTCCCTGACTGGACCGACGCCGTGAAGGAGCTGGGCGTGCGGAGGCGCCGCCACCTGTACACCCCCGACGACTGGCGCGCTCACCGCAGCTCCAGCCGCCACCTTCGCCACCTCCTCTCCAGCCTCTCCTCGCGCGTCATCCTCTCCCTCATCCCGCCTGTCTCCGTGCTCACCGCCGTCGCCGCCGCCGTCACTCTCTACAACTCCGCTGTCGCCAACGCCTGGCTGCCTCCTGGGTTCTTTCCCCAACTCCGGTCGTCCGCGTTGCCGTATCAGCTCACGGCACCCGCCCTTGCGCTCTTGCTCGTCTTCAGAACCGAGGCATCCTACTCGCGGTTTGAGGAGGGGAGAATGGCGTGGATGAGGATCATGGCCGGCGCCAGCGAACTAGCGGGGATGGTGATGTCGACTAGGGGTTCAGAGGAGGATGCCAAAGTGAAGCAGTCCTTGTTGAATTACATCATGGCGTTTCCCGTGTCTCTCAAGGTCTGATACTCTATACATTCTTGTTTCTCTTTCAAAAATGGTGTGTTCTAATACTCAACTACCGCCTTCTCCACTAAATTGACATTGACATCCTATGTTTGCACCCATATCGCTCAAATCAGAACTAAAGTTATGGACATGGAAATTTTAATATTTTTTGTTCTTTCTCCAAAGAATGATTACTAACACTCACTGATTGCCGTATTCTGGGTGATGCGTATTTATTGTTTCCTTTGCCTGCCTGAAGATCCTGGGGTGATGCGAATTTATTGTTTCCTTTGCTTGCCTGAAGATCCTGCCTTGTCTTCATCTCAACATAAGTGTGTTCTGGTGTTTTCGCCCTTAACGAGAGTGCAGCGACTCTTAAGACATGGGACGTCTCATGGTAGGTAAAGAAGGCCAATGGCAGTGGTGAAACTGAGATTTTTTCTTAGATAGAGCCCTAAATAAATATGACTAAGTTTATCTTTGCAGTCAATTGGTTCTTCACATCTTCCAACTTATTCAGCCTATATAGAATATTCATATCTAGTTCCTCGAATGCATTCGGCTCGTCACTCTTTTGAATTGTCTTACTCATTTGATCGATTATATTTTGCTGGGCCTGTGTATGTCTGAGTTGTTCTATATGTTTGATGCATTCTACCCTCCATTGGGTTTCTTGAACCACTACCAATCCTAAATCACTTACACTAGAGTATTATGCGTCCCTTGCCTTTTATTACCTATTACTGTTGAGCATAGTTCTATTTGTTGTGGTCGATATGTTATAATTGTTGAATCTTGCTAAGTTCCTAATTCATATGGTACAACAGCTTCATCTTTGTGGCAATGCTTCCTTTATGGTCTTGGGCCATGCTATTATTCATTCACCACATCAATTGGCTTAACAGTTATTTGTGTTCATCAACTAATATGTCTGTGAATTTATATTTTACACACTTCAGTTTCTAATATTTCATGTTTATTGGGATTTAAAACTGTCTCTTCCCCTGTCCAAATAAATAGATTCACTCTGCTTAAGTTAACATAATCATACTAAATTTAACTTTACACTGCAGTGTCATGTCATTAGTGGCTCAGATATCGAAACAGACCTGAATAATTTGCTTGAAGTTGAAGATCTAGCAGTAATTTTGAGGTCAAAACATCGGCCGCACTGCATCATAGAGTTTATTTCACAGAGCATTCAGGTCTTACATATTGAAGAACAAAAACGCAACCTCTTGGTATGTTCTTGTTCAAGATGTGTTTGTTATCCCCATGGGGAAGCATTCTTGATGTAATCACCTAACGTTTGTATGCTATGCTGTTAGTGGTAACATATTTAATCTATTAATGAGGGTAGAACAGTATCTCGTCCCATCGGTCCAATTATCCCACTGCCAATATTTATGTGTATTTTTCTTCTTGTTTAAAAATTTATACTGGCATATGTTGTGTCGTTATTCTTTTATCTCTGTTAATTACTTCATGTACAGTAGTCAGTTAACATGGTGCAGGGAAAAAATAGTCACCAGTTCCCATACTATAGACAATAAATTCATAATCGTCTCTTATTAATGTAGGAGTCAAAGCTCTGCTGTTTCCATGAAGGGCTCGGTGTTTGTGAACAGCTCTTGGGTATTCCTATTCCTTTATCTTACACACGGCTAACATCAAGATTTCTGGTCTTGTGGCACCTTACACTTCCTGTGATACTTTGGGATGATTGCAAATGGATGGTTATTCCGGCCACCTTCATAAGTGCGGCATCTTTGTTCTGCATTGAAGAAGTAAGTGACACATCCTCATGAATTATAGTTTCAATGGTTTATGAAAGTGATGATTAGAACTTTCATAGTTAGTAAATTTCAAGTCATTGTGCCCTACCTGTTCTCAAGTTAAGGTTGCATCTGAGTACCAATTAGAAATGTGGATTCTCTTAGGACACAACAAAAGAAAAGTAGCAACTCTTACCATCAAATTTGAAATACCATTCTGATGCTGATCAGATTTCATTGACTGGCTGAAAGGGTTCTATTTCAGTCTCTATCAGTGTACTGTGTGTCAATGAGTTGGTTTTGATCAATACAAATAACGAGGGGACAAAGAAGACAAGGAAATAGATGAAGGCAGAGGAAGAAAAGGCACCTAGGATTCTGATCATCCATTGTTCCTTGAGAACTTTGCTTCCTTGTGCTATGTCACAGAGGAGGCGTCCTTTCTTCCTTCAAACTTGTACACTGAAGCTCTGTAGCTCTGTGAGGTGCTTCCAGATGCATTTTGAGTTGGAACCATCGTCTTGCTGATGTTCCATATCTTGGGACTATGGTGGAATCATGTCTTGTTTAGGCAAAGACGAAACAATAATTTAGTCCATATGCTCAACCAGGGGAAAGTATCCGATATGAGATTATTAAGAAGCATCTGATTTCCAAATAGGCACTATTAACATTGAAATATGATAATATATGGCTTAGCTAAAATTCCCAAGGATACAATAATGCAAGGAACGACTACAAGGCTTCTACTAGTAGCATATCTCCACTATTATCCACAGGATGATGCCTATACAACCAATAGAGGTAGTCCCCGAAGTTTATTTGTGTCAAATTCTTGTATATTCCAAACCAGTTTGATAATAACATTAGGTTCAAAGAGTGACTTTTTTTCCCGCGTGCCATTTTTTGAAGTTCCTGCTGTGGCTCATATTCATGCTTACCAGGTAGAAACTCTTTCAGGTCGGTGTGCTTATCGAAGAGCCATTTCCAATGCTCGCACTCGATGAGTTATGCAAACATCTCCAGAACCGCATCCGAGAAGCAATAGCCACAGAGAATTCTGTACGTGAACGACTGCTCTGCAAGACAAAGGGCCATCCAGATGGGCATTCCGTGAACGGATGGCCTAACTCCAAAAACGAAGAGGGATGAGAGCGGGAACACGGCGGGGTCGTTTGTGACTATTCACCACAATCATGGATGCAAAAGTAATGGCACCTACCATTCAATGACACATTGAAAGCTTTTTCAGGGCTCGCTTTATAACAACGCCAGTGGTCGTTATCTTTTTCAAGTGTTTGCGCATTGGAAATGTATATGCAATTACCAATGGAGGAAGCTAATGGAGAAGCTTAACTTGAAGGAACACAAATGATGGAATGGCAAATTTCAAACGCCTCAAAAATTTATAGGACAAGAGTGTAGATAGTATATGATAGTTCGATTGCTAGAGTATGGACAAGTGTGTCCATTCCACCCTAATTATGGATCGCAGCTCTGTAAATACTCTTCTATATCGAACAAATTTTCAAGCTTTTCTACTTCTTATGTAAGATTTTGGTTTGTTCAGCTTGTGCAATCCGTTCCTCATTGATAAACACTGGTGCTATAGTACGAAATTAGGCATTTTTCTTGATTTGAAAAAAAACAAACTTTTGTGGAAAAGTGGACAAACACATGCGAAACGCTACCACAGGTTTTTCCGTCTAAAATTTTACCTGAGTAAACAAGGAAAGGAAACAGCTTTGAATTATTGCTTCTTTTTTTCCCTCCCTTCTCCTGGTGTTTTCCTTCCTTCACGTGACCTATAAATTGTACACAAATTACTTATAAAACACATGATTTTTAACTAATTTAAAATCGTTTGTATAATTTAATCATAACTAATCTAGCCGCGGGGCAAGGGTAAGTAGCGACGTTTTTTTAATTTCTTAAATATTTAAAGATGGAGTCTTATTTAAATGAATTAATATATAATTTTTTTAATAGACGATTAATTTAAAAATATAAGATTAATGAGTTGCCCGATCACTTTTCGATTTATTCGGATAGAATTTTTGTAGGATGTCGTCCTGGAATTAATTGAGGTGTGCTATGGCAATTAAAAAAAACATAACTAATCTAGTATTTTTGTAGGCAAAAAATCACGATGACGTGGCAGATGTCGTCGGAATCGTAGCCAGCTCAATTATTGCGTTCCCGTGCGGCGGAAGTCCGCTGTGTCAGTCCAGACAGCGAATACCATGACAACCAATGATTCATTTTTGGATAAATATCGCATATATATTATTTATTTTCATTCCATATTTTGGCATTTTATTTATTTATTAATTTTTAACGGGGAAAAAAGTTCTGTAATTATCTTATCATCACTCACTGTCCACCATGTTGCCTCCCTCACCCTCTTCTCTCGGTAGAAGTAGAAGAAATTGAAGCAAATTTGCGAGCAAGAATGATAAAAATGGCGACTTTTTCTTCTGCTTTCCAGTTCCGCCTCTTGTTTCGACGGAGTTCTCGTCTGATCTGTGGACTGTGGGCTTGATCGCCTCATTTATGAGTTATGACTGAATCGAGCTCTGCCATCTGTGGCTACTGTGACCACTGCTCCACACAGAGAGAGAAGCTGGGAGGAGAGAGTGAGGGAAGGCGAAGACACGGAGGTAAAGCCTTTCGAGTACCGCTGGGGTCTTAATTGCGCCCTATCCCTCTTCCTCTGAAGCTTGCATCGATCCCTTTCGGCTTCTAGGTGGGCTGGTTCTCTCTATTCGCCCCCGAAAAGAAGCAAATTTTGGATGCTTTTCCCCCTCCTGCTATTAAAGAGGGCTGTCAAAGTTTGAGAAAGGTGAGGTCTTTTCTTGCTTTTAGTGATCCGGACGAGGCCGTAATGGCATTGAGCTAGGGTTCCACTTCAGGGCTCGCCTTTGTTGATATTTGCTAGGTTGATTGGAACAGGAGATTTCGCCATCCGTGGTGTTCTCTAAAAGCTGCATTTTTTTTTTTGGTTCATCTATGGATGGACGGGACGCCATGCCGATGCCCGGCGTGGTGCCATATTACCTAGCTCATAGAGGAATTCCTAGTTCGCTCGCAGCCTCGCAGCCTGGATTGCACTTGGCGACACATAGTCTGAGCATCCATTCCCCCGGCGTCGGTTCGGGGACGTTTCAGGTGGAGTCTCCGCCTGCGACCTCGGCCCACGGCGTCGGCGGTCTTGGCGAAGGTGGAAGCCAAGTGGAACCGGTGAAGAGGAAGAGAGGACGGCCAAGAAAGTATGGGCCAGATGGGACTGTAGCTTTGGCGCTTTCGCATAGTTCGTCGTCTGCTCCGTCTGGCCCCGTCGGAATCGGGCCTGGGTCAGCTCCGGGGTCTGGCACTCCGGCCCAGAAGCGAGGGAGAGGGCGGCCGCGTGGCTCGGGGAGGAAGCAGCAGTTAGCATCGTTTGGTGGGTTGAAAATCTAAACTTGCCTTTCCTAAATGCTAGAAACAACTAGCTTTAAGTTTCTATCTTTATGATCTATGAACTTTTCTCTTGATGTTATGAGAAATATGGTAGAAGAAAAGTAAAGTGCTTAGCCAGCTTTTGATTTACTTAAAGTGCTTGAAAGGCTGATTATTTTAATTGTTTCACTAAACTCAAAAGGCTGATTATTTTAGTTGTTTCACTAAACTGAGAATTTAAAATATTTAAGTTGAGATTGTAAACCTCTCTTTTGTTATGTTTAGAAAATGAGTGCATTTGTATAGTTGCTGAACTGTAACGATCATCTAGTTTCGTTTAGTTCTGTGATTGGAGATTGGTGTATTGTTTCACAAACTGAGAAATTATCTCCTTGGTGTGCGGCAGGGGAATGGGTTGCTGGTTCAGCTGGGATGGGGTTTACTCCACATGTTATAACTATCGCAGTTGGAGAGGTATGGAATTTGGAATGTGGTTTCTTCTCGGGGTTATCCAAAGTGTATGTTGTTATTGCTAGAAATGACAATATTACCATTTTTCTTTTGTCTTAACAACATACTACTTTTACCATGTAGGAGTACTGTAACAATTCTTATTATGTCACTTTTTGTTTCTAAGTTGAAATGCTACGAAAGTCACAGTGAATGATCTCCTTTTCACTGAAACAATGAATTACTGTGCTACATGTCAAAACAATCGCAGTCGGAGAGGTATGAAATTTGGAATTGGGTTTCTTCTGAGGAGTCATCAATGGCATATGCTTCTGTTTGTGAATCTTTGATGCTATAAATCGACGCACTATCTTTTTTTTTCTCAACAGCGTATTACATTGACCATGTAGTACTGTAACAATGCATTATTGTGCCATCTTTGTAAATTGACATGCTATGAAGGTAACTGGGAATGTTCGCTTTTTTCCACTGAAACAATTAAGCTGAATCACATCCTTTTAAGGATTACCATTAATTATTAATTATGTATTTACAGGTTATACAATTACAGAATGTGAAACTTATTCTGAGATGTTTAAATGCATTCGAGTGAAATATTGTCTGTATTAAACGTATTACTCGTAGACTATGAGTCTCACTGTTTTGTAAATTAGAAGCTCATATGTCATGGCACTACATTTCCACACCAACTAACTGAATATTATAGGCCGACATTTTTAAATAGCTGCAATATTTAACGTAATCTCTGATGCACTACGCAGGACATTGCGACAAAGATAATGTCATTTTCACAGCAGGGACCAAGGGCTGTCTGTATCCTCTCAGCAAATGGTGCTGTCTCCACTGTGACCCTTCGACAATCTGGAACTTCTGCAGGCACTGTCACTTACGAGGTTAAAAAATATTATTCTAAGAATTTTTTTAGCTGTTTTCCATATTGCAGTGTTTCTTTTTTAGCTTTTAACATTGTCAGCACCTTGAATAACTGATTCAAACTTATTTTCAGCTATATAATTGATCTTTTCTTCAAAGTAGAAATATGATGAATTTGATTGGTATTCATGATGGTGGCAGGATGATACCAACAACTTATGACACGGCTAGTCAATCCACTTATCGACTGAACTAGCTGTTACCTAATAGTGATGAGAGAACTTCATACAGCTACACTAACTCATTTTTGTTATCGAAAGCCAGTAAATTTTATGCGCTGCCCACGCACTGGAATAAAATATTTTTATTTCACATATTTAGAGTTGAATGGTTAATTAAGAACACTAGTTAATATTTACCCTTATTTTTACAATTCCACATACTTTTAGTAAAACTTCGTACTCTGGAGATATCAGCTGAGGTAGATCAGATATGTGGTTTTAGAAAGTAGGCTTTTTGTAGTTGGTTAGCATACCATAAACACGGTGAGTTCATCCATGAGATGCTGTAAATTGCTCGTGTCCTCGGAGCCACCTTTGCTTTGATTTATTACTTTCCATTTGTTGAAGTGTAATGCAAAAGAAAGGGCATTCGGAACCTGTGAGCATTCGAGCACTAACAAGTTTCAGAATGCCTTTTATGAAGGTTCTTGACAACTTATTATAGAATTAAGATTGAACTTAATGATGTTACGACTTGTCTTAAGAAGGCGTTCTATCACCTCAAAACAGGAGATTTTGTACCGTCAGAAACCTCGGTCTTTACTAGGAGTTTTTTTTTTTTTTGCCAAAGTAAAACTAATTCGGTGGTTTGAACCTGATCAGGGCCGTTTTGAAATACTTTGTTTATCTGGTTCATACATGATGATGGACAATGGTGGATCACGGAGCAGAATCGGCGGACTGAGCATCTCTCTTTCAAATACCGATGGTCGGGTAATTGGTGGTGGTGTAGCAGGAGTACTTGTAGCTGCCACCCCCGTACAGGTTTTCCTTCTCACTAATAGTTTTAACAATAACAAACTGAATTCATCTCATAATGGTTTGCTTAACTCAATCTCTTCATCAGTTGTTCTATTACATGACTACATGTGCTTCTTGCGTATCGAGAAATTAAATTGCTAGTAAGTTTTAATGCTTATGTCGGTGTGGTTCTATGCTCTGGATGTTTGTTCCCTTGTGCTTTTCTTTCCACTGTAATTTTCAAAGTGCCGGACAACGGTTAACGCCTTTTTCAATATGCTCCTCGATGTTTTATTAATGTCAAAATTCCCCTAAAACATGAACCTTGAGGGTAGGGGCATATAATAGAATCGCTTGTAGGCATTTTGGAAACCACTCGCCGGCACATGATGTATAGCTTTTTGCCTTTTACAGGTAATCGTAGGAAGTTTCATTTACGCAGGGCCAAAGGCGAAAAAGAAAGCAAAAGCTAGCAGTGAAACAAATCCTGAAGTGGAGCAAACTACATTTGTTAGTCTTCCTAATCCAAACCTTACGACTTCACCAATCATGGGGGGATGGCCTGGGCCGAGGCAGTTGGATATGAGGAATGCTCACATCGATATCGACTTGACTCGAGGGTAGATTATCGTGATCATTGTGGCAATATGTTGTTCATACCTGTTGTCAAACAAAGACTTGTTCATTAGACTTAAACATGGAAAGAGATTCGTAGGGGTTGCTAACATCATCATGTCTTCAGTGCCATGGACTGCAAATGTGGATGCTTATTAGAAAAGTTTGTTTTGCCTTTTGGGTTGTATTTAAGAACTGGTTATATATTACGATGTAATGAGTTGCAATGCTCGTTTAGAGATTATATTTATGTCCATTGAAGACCTTGTGTTTAAAGTTACTCTCATGTCGATCGAAGACTCATTAACACTGTTGAGTTAATATCTTCAGGAGATTGTTAAGAACATCTAGCCAAAGATACTGGTAAATGACTGGAAGAGTCAAATAGAGGACCAAGGGAGAGAATTTGCAAGGCCACTTTGGACTAGTCTTTCAAGTTAAAGAATAAAGGTGTGATATTCAATTTTATTAATATTAAAATGTCTCATAAGAGTTTTATTTTATCATTAAAATATCGCATATTTATTGAAAAATGAGTAATTTATGTGACAATCTTAAAGGGTAAAACAGCTAGTTTAGTTTTAGATAGGGTTATTTGGACAATAAAATACAAATCTTGGGTATATTT
>JBBPFP010864150.1:0-15656 GCA_037974795.1 Kaempferia galanga | reverse complement strand
TGAAGAATTATAGAGAAAATAGTAAAAAAAAAGTCATTTTGAATCGGGTTATTCGACTTGGGTTGGTCGGATTCGGGTTGTATTCAGGGTTAGATTTGGGTTGGGGTTGGGGTTTAAAAAAAAAATTCCAACTCGATCCGAACCCGACTCACCCGAATTGACACCCCAGGAGTTCCATGACGGAACAACATCATCCTTGACCGCCCCCTAGATTAGGGGCGGTAACAACAATCTTCAAGCCAAGGAGTGTATCAATGCCACCACTTTCCTCAATGACTAACTTGTCCATCGCTTGTGAGTATAGATCTTGCAGCACTTGTATCTAGACTTGTATCTACGTTATTCATTTGATCATTTGAAGTGACTAAATCAGCCCCATCCGATATCAACAAGCTCTGATGCAGATTCTCTGCTGGTACCGGTTGTGGTATCATTTGTTAAGACCCTTGCCCTATTTGTTGACCGCCAATGATGTCACATTGCAGATGATAGTGCTCTATACATGGGCAAATTAGACAATTTAAATTTAGATTCATAGTGAATGTGAAGATCTGCCTCTATGCCTCCGGGGAGTATTGTAGGAATGACAGCGGGCGGTTCTCTTGTTATGTCCACCTCCACAAGAACTCTAGCATAATTGATTCGTTCCCGTTTTCTCATTAATTGGTCAGTGTATAATGGCTACCCAATTAATGAGGTAAGCTTTCTCAACACATGAACTGTCCAACACTCCAATGGGAGATACAAAATTTGCAACCAAACCGGAGACCATGAAGTGCCTCCTTTGAAAGAAAAATTCTTTCGGCAAGTGCTTCAGATACAGGGGGCATCCAAGTGCAATATATGGACCACCACGTAAGACTTTCTCACAGTCATCTGCACTTTTGAATTTGAACATGAGCCACATCGTCTTATGAACCTGAACATCATAATCTACATTCCATCGCTTTGCTATGGCATGAATACCCCACCAACCGGGAAAGCAACCAACAAAACGTCCAATCAAGCATTCTCCCACCACCTGTTTAATGGTGTCCACATCATCTATTTCAAGGGAGATGCGTCCAGTAGTTTTGCTGCAGAAATTGCTGTTCGTTCTCCTTCTCAAATAATCTGTTCGAGAATAATCTGCAGAATTTCCTTCATGTACAAAGTTGTTGACTAATTTATCTAAGGCTCAATTATAATTTTGTCTTTACTTTTCAATTCGAACATATAAAAATATATAGAATATAATACACATGCATACAGATTGTTCATATTCTATATATTTTGACATGTCCATATATATATATCATCAACAATGTCCATCAATTTTTTTTAAACGTAAATTCTGTATGTGCCTAATTGGCGTACAAACTGTCATTGTTATGGTCTACCAAATGCAAAATCTTCCCTTCTCAACATAGTTTCATCTAATTGCAACAAAGCAAGCTAGTGTTGGAAAAGGATTTCTGATTTAGAAGACCAAATATCCTTGTTTATGGTGCTGGTTATGCACACATGTGGTTCACGTGCACATATTTGATGGATTTAAGGGTTGGATCCCATTTTGATTTTTGGGCTGCAAGGACCAAATTTGATCACTTTTATTAACTGAGTCTCTGTTAAAATTTTGTGTGTCAAGCTGAGATCAAGTAAAACACATAGGGGCCAAATTGAAATTAACCCTTATATTTGCAGCTGTTACGAGATTGAGTACATAAGTGAGTTCATATTAAATTGATTGAGTCTGGTATAGTCACATAAAGGATGATTTGATCAAACTAGTCTCTAGCCCTCATATAGCAAAAAATGGTGAGGATTCTGGTAAAGAAGAATACATTGAATATAATGTTAGGATTTTTCTACATAAGTTATTTCCTTTTAAGAATCAATATACAATTATGAGTTTTGACCATTAAGCTTACCATTTATATCCATTTTTCTATACCTTATCTGTTTGACACCAAATTTCTCGCATATGGATGATTTTCTTATAAATCTTCTACGTTATGGGATAGAAGTAAAATTTTCATTTCGATGATTGGATAAAAATTTATAATTTGATAAATTGGGTAGTAGATTTAACTTCTTTTAATATATTACTTTGTTAATTATTTGCTGTCAACTTAAATATTCCATTGTACTTCTTTTGGAGTATTCTGCTCTGTAGCATTATTCTAATTTCTTTTTAATATGGATAGCAAAATTGGCTGACTAATCATCTGTTGCTGTACATGCACTTTGCAGTGCCTCAAGTTCAACCTCATATTGCTGTATACACCTTTTTAAATTTTGCTCAACTTGTAGATAGCATTTGGTTTGTGTGTTTTCTATTTTTTAGAAAATGAGAAAATGTGGTTTTTTTGGGAAACGTGTTTGGTTTGCATTTTCCACATCTATTTTCTAAAAATACAAAGAGTATTTTCTAAAAAACTAGAGAATATCTCATTTTCCAAAAAATGGGAAAATGCAGTTTTCTAGAAAATGAAAATGAAAATGGCTCAAACCAAATGGCCCTCGTGGGACATCTCTGTATGTCAATGTGATTTTTGTGTTTTTCAAATCTGCATCTCGTGCTTCTATGAAATGTAGATCTATGACGTTGTAAGATATCGAATGCATCGGATGAGGAAAAAGATTAAGGATGAATTAGACAGCAGGAATACCATTCAGGAATACATATGCCCCAATTGTGGGAGAAGGTAATTAGTTAACAACTATCTCTGTATATAACGTTCTAAATCAATCTGTTTTTCGGTGCTCTACTGTGGGATTGTTGACTTTTTATTCAGGTATTCAGCTTTTGATGCACTACAACTTGTAAGTCTCACTGATGAGTATTTTCACTGTGAAAACTGCAATGGTGAACTTGTTGCGGAGAGTGACAAGCTTGCTGCAGAGGAAATGGGAGATGGCGATGACAATGCTAGAAAACGGAGACGTGAAAAATTGAAAGACATGCTTCAGAAGATGGAGGTTAGATAAATGCTACTTACTCCCTTTATCTATTTGCTGAACTCATATTCTACGTGAAATACATCTGGGTAATGTGATAAACAATTTGCAACGGTGTTGTATAAGATACCATATACCTTCTCATATTTGGTAAAGTTGATGTGTGCAGAACTATTGGGCGACCAGAATCTGTTTGACGTGTCAGGGATAACTGGTTAACATACTGCAATATTGTGTCCAGATGTGATCTTGTCAAATTGACTGGGGTTTTAAGTTCTCTACATGCGACAGAATTGATAGCAGTTTGAGATGCTGCAGCGAATCAATGGAAATTATGGTCTTAGCAAAAATAGAACTTACTAATGAAATTAGGAAATATTCTAGAATTAATTAACACAATACTGATAACTAATTTGTCTCCTGAAGTTTGATAAAATCCATTTGAAATTTTGTAAAGATAGGAGAATGAAACAATGGTTGTTATTTTAAAGCATAATACTCTGAGACATGTTACACAGATTAATGCTATTTATTGCATTAATTTTATTTGTATATATTTTATGTTTACATGATGCTAATTATATCTGTTGGCCACTATGAATAGTTGGAGTAGCTCATTTGATAAGCAATTATTTGTAGCATTGTCTGATTCTTCATATCACTACTTTAACATGTGTCACCGTTTACTTTTATTTCAAGTATTTTGGTAACATTGTCTGATTCCTAGTCATTTTACTTATCACACAAATTCTGTCTCTCTCCTGATTTCTCATTTGAATGCATGAAAGATCTATGATACTATTTTATCTCTTTGTTCAATCATCTCATACTGTTCTGTTTGCACTTTATATTTTACTGACAAGAGAGCGATAAGGCAATCTTCTGTTTCTTTGCATACTAGTGTTCATTAGTTCATTGGCGCACACCTCATAATGGAACACACTATTCAATTGTTCCTGTAGTTCAAAGGGTTAGGAGTTTGACAACTATATAGAAAAGAGTTCATGAGCATGCATATTACTAGATATAGTTTTCATATTACAAATGAAAAAATTAATCCTATGTAAAATTTTATGGAATAAGAACTTGATTTATTACATGAATGAACCCCTATTTATATAAAGATAGGGTTGACCTATTCTACAAAAAATAAGTTAAAATTTTATCTAAAATATCTCTAGACATATTTAGAGATATTTAAAACTATTCCTATCCATATTTTTAATATTCTAATATTATAATATTCTAACACCTACTAAGCGTCAACTTAAAAGGCAATTTTCCTTTTGAAGAAACAATGGCTATGGAAGAATGTCTTTGTCACATAATCTCTACCTATTTTCTAAAACCATTGCATCAACATTGTCTCACTGACTTAGATGTTGCATGAAGTGTTGCTTTGAGTTTGAGATTGTGGGGAATTCTTCTAATCAATTCAACTTTCATGAGAATTGGGCAATTTGCCTAATTGGATCCAAAGAAGTGTGAGCCAAAAATTCTATGTTGGATCCGTTTGCAGATCTCTTAACTTTGTAATTCCATTGCCTAATCAAAACTAAATCTATCGCACTGTAAATTCTGAATCCTACTGTCTATAGCTATGTTGAAATCTGGAATCTTTTATTCTCTTATTTATTGAAACTGATTCAAATGCAGGAGCAGCTTAAACCATTGGCTGTTCAGATTGCAAGAGTGAAGGACTTGCCTGTTCCTGAATTTGGAAGTCTGCAAGCATGGGAAGCTAGGGCAAATGCAGCTGCTCGTGCAAATGGTGATGCGAATGCATTGGATCCAACCAAATCTTCTCAAGGGCAAGGATATAGTGGAACACCAATGCCATTTCTTGGGGAGACAAAAGTAACAATACTTCTTATTCTTTTTCCATAATTTATCAGTTACTTTAAATTTTTTTACTTCATGTATGCCATGTCAAGGTTTTGACACATATATTATCCTAGTATTGAGTACAATTATCTTGTAAGTTTATTATTGAAGTTTGAAATAGAAAACTATAATTTGAATTTTTCTGATATCACTTGTATGTAGAATGTATATTTGCTGAGGGCTATATTTCTTCAATTGAAAAGTTGAAAATGAAATTGTATATTATCCATATGCCCATTAGTAAATAGAGATTTGGAGATGAGAAGTTTGTCTGTCCTCTTTGATGTCAACATAGTGAAACTGCTATGAGCACATTTGCAAGCATATTTATTCATATTTAGTCGGTGATGAAGTCATCTCAAAAGTTATGACGGGAAGAGAAATATGATGTAAAGAACATGTGTACCAATTTATAAAGGAGTAAGCTAGAAGCACCTTAATGTTGATGGTTTCATCTAGTGTGTTGTGAAATAGCAGTTATTATTTCTATTATTTTGAAACTAGATCCTAATGCATTTAATCAAATCAGTAGAATTTGATGATTGATACTGCTATAAAGGCTTAGAGTCAAGGAGAGAAATTATGTGTCGAGCCGGTCGAAACGGGTGAAACATACCGTTCCGACCTGCATCGGCACGAATCCGGCACCAGTCTTGGAGTTGCAATGCCCGTGGACATGCTTGAAGGACGTTCCGACGCTTGAGGCCACGCTGGAGAGGTCGGGTGACCCCCACCCGCGACAGCGACTCAGGGGTTGCGCGACCCCCCACACAGTGACGGAGGGGCCGCAGAACCCCTACTCCGGACAGTGCTAGAGGGGCCGCGCAACCATGTCCGCGCCTAGAGTCGCGATTGCAATCGCGATTTTTTTTTAAATAAATATATTTTTAATTATAACAATTTCTAAGGATATGGGGATAATTTAAAGAGTTTTAATTAATTCAACATCTCAAAATATAAACATCTTTAATAATCAAAAATCAAATATAATATACATTTATATTTATATTTAAAAAATACCTAAACTTTATCAGCACGGCATGATACGATACCGAAACCTCGGTACGGGTCGAGATTTTAAACCTTGCTTAGAGTAGTTACAAAGAGCCAACTTGGCATATCTTGAGATGCAGCACTAGTGAACTCTAGATAATTTAGCACATTTTAGCTGATTATAGCTGTTGTCTTTCCCATTATGCATTTACAGTGAATAATTGTTCCTATAAATTGTCAATAAAACCTTTGTTGGACTTCTAACAAATATGTTTCTCCATGTTCTGTTAAATTTAATTGCAGGTCGAGGTTGCTTTATCTGGTGTAGAAGTAAAGGGTGAAGATGATGAGTCTGACAAAAAGACTGTGTCGATGAAGGTTATACCTCCATGGATGATTAAAGAAGGAATGAGTCTAACAAAAGAACAAAGAGGAGATACCGTAAATGTAGATAAAAGTTCAGAACTTGGTGACGACAAAAAATCAAAAGATACAAAAGAGGATGAGAAGAGTATACAGGCTAGTATTGAAATTGCAATCATTTGGTCTCTGTCTGATTGCCATGTACACAATCTGTTTTGTTACAATATATATGTTTCTTTTAGGACGAGTATCTAAAGGCATATTACGAAGCTATATTAAAAAGGCAGAAAGAGCAGGAAGAAGCTTTAAGAATGCAACAAGAGGTTGACAGAGCTTGGATGCCTGACCATGATGGTGTTTCTGAAACAGAACGCCAAGTAGGGGAGAAAGCTAAACGAGGAGTTTATGAGGATGATAATGTGGAGTGGGAAGATGCTCCACCTGCTGGTTTGTTCATTCTCATTCAGTTTTTTATTTACCCATTATGAGTGCCAATTTATTAATAAAAAAAAAGAAGAGAATATACATTGAGAGCAATGCCCGACCTACAAGTTTATTTCTCTCTTGTAAAAAATAACTATATTTGCATGCGCATGCGGACACATACTATACATTCAATTGAGTGCAGTAGTAACAGACTAATAGCACATGTTCAACATACATGCACACATGCTCGCGCGCACACTGCAATTTTTGTTATTAGTAACAACGTGTTTGTGTATGATATCACCTAAATGCTTTTCTTTCTTCTTTTCTTCCATACCAAAGTTTAATAGCCATTTTGATATTTTAAGACCTATTAAAGGTTTAACACGTTACGAGATCGCCTGCTTAAAATACCTTCACTAAAAATGTGTATAGATTGTTTCCTTGTTTACAATTCTGATCCTTATTTTTTTGTTTACCATTTCCCTTTTTTTCTACTGCAAGTTTCAATTCAACTTTCTTTTAAGGGAGCCCACATAGGTTGGACCATGCTAACTTAGTTCTGGTTGGTTCCATCCTTACTATCTTTTCCCAGTCTGCCACTTTACATGCAAAACAAGCAAGATGTGGTTTCATAATCAGTGGATTAATGTTTCCTAAAAATATCTTTAAAATGTATTGAAAACCTACTATAACATACTTTAATGGTATAGAATTTTCCAGTAATATCTAATTAATAAGAGCTCCTGCTAATATCAAAATATAAGTTTATTTAATATACGAGTCTATGATAAAATAGTAATTTCTATTGTTACTAGTTATATTATTGTATGTAAGCATGTGCAATTATGAATTTTGAATAGTTATTTTAATTCGGCACTAATGCTCACAAATATGATACAATTAATAACCTATTATTACTATCAATTAATTCATTGAAATTTTTTTATGGTATTTATATAATTTATTCATATTAATATTAATTTTAAATTTTAAAAAATAATTAATATATAAAATTATTAATAACTAATTTCATATTATACACATATAATATTATAACCTAAGTGTGGGTTATTGTTGACCGCTCCAATTACTTTGATATTATCTGATATTAATAGATATTATTACTAAAGATGAAATAATAATATGATTAAAAGTAGAGCAGTGCTAGTGATAATGGAGTGCCATTGACATTAACTTCTATTGATTGTTCTTCTTTGCTGATGATGCCAAATAGGAATTAAAAATGCATCTGTTCTTTTGATCCCTATGCCATCTCCACTTGCACACTTTGCGCGAGTTAGTCTCACCCAATACGGGCCAAGGGGAAGGCTCGTATCACTTAATACAGGCAATATAGTTTGTGGGTATTATGTGGCAGGAGCTGAACATGTAATCTCCCCATACTGACGTAATTTCTATTTTGGTCCATGAGTTGGATGGTAAATTCCATACGTGTTGATGAAAACCAAACAAGACTTTCAATCCATGCTAATGTGATACAACAATTTGTTCTGGTTGGCTTGCTAATATTTTGTCCTTACTGATTCCTACATTTTTTTTTTTGGTCTGTAAAATATTCTTGGTCTCTAAAAGAGTCTCTTTATTAGTCATCTTCGTAGGTCAATCTTGATTAGGCATCTTCACTGTTTCTTAAGATGATAATTAATGATCTTCAAATATAGCTTAACAGTTCTCAGTCAAATCTCAAATTCCCCTTTTTGCGTGGATTTGTTGTGGGCACTAACGATTCTAAATTATTGATGGTTAATAAAGAATTTTTGATGCATTCTCGAAGTGTTGGTCACACAAAGATTATCATCTTGACTGTGATATTACATTTCCTATTGTATCTGGTTCACTTCCTCCACTGATTGTTACTAATCATAGTAAATTACTTGTAACTTATGTCAAGTGCAATAGCCATACTGAAGTTCCAATTAAATACCAGTTTTTTCAGGTTCAGATGAAAAGTATATACTCGCTGACTTGAACATGGAGGCCACTGCATCCGGTGACGAAGAGGATGACATCGACTGGGAGGAAGGCTGAGCGTGAGTCGCTGATCTTAAAATGAAGGAAACTAGGCCTTGGTTTGTCACAACATCTTCCAAGTAATTCTGTAATTATGTCTTTTTGTTGCATTTCTTCTGAAAAAGTCCCAACAAGTTGGATGGTAGAACATCAAGATTGTACTGAATTGTGTGGACGTTTGTGGAGTTGTCTAATTGTAAATGTAATGTAATGTAGTATTAGTATGTTCATTGCCAAGCTACTTTGACTTTTGTTCTAATTGGATAAAGACTTGAAGAGGACTCTACCAGTAGACTGAAGGTTGACTAGATGCTGTAGTTTTTTTCAAGTGAATTATCATCAGTTGACTTATTTTGATCAATTGCACTGTTTATGTGGCTTTATGACCAGACTTAATTATGAAACATGATTGTTAGGGAATTATTACATTTACTTTTTTGGTGAGGGAGAGGGAAATTTTGTTTACTTGAGCAGATGAACAGAGGAGGAAATCAAGAAGGGATTTCTGAGGGGAGGGAGAGATGACTTTGACATCAACATATTATCTAACCAGTGAGCTACTACACACACAAAACAAAAGAAAAGAAGGAAAAATACTAGTACAGAGAAGTAAACACATCACTAACATATGTTTCTATGTGTGTGTTCTCAAGATTAATTACTTCCTCATCATTCTTAAAGCTAATGCTTGCAGGTCACTCATGCCAGCCTCTTGTTGCAGTGATGATGCTGAAGAAGAATCCAACTCCATGCTCTGCTCATCGATGCAGTTGATAATGTTGGAGCTCTGCGACGAAGTCATGGAATGCTCCTGTGCTTTCACAAACAATGGCTTGCGAGTGGTCGGAAGAGCAGAGCTAGCAAAGCTCTGATGGCCTTGTTGCCATCTACTGTGAGTATCAATTCCCCATAACTGTGTTCCGCCATTACTAAACATGACTTTGGTCTGAGCTACTAATTGTGCTTTTGCTTGCATCACCTGCATCTGCAGACTTGCCACCTTGCATCAATAGATTTCACAACAAAAGGATTAATTGTCATACAGAGAGAAGAAAAGGTGAGAAAGACATTCAATTTTCCCTATATTTCATCTCATAGTTGATAGCCGATTGGTAAGAACATACATTGATAGTTGGGGGTCAAGTTCTTATAAAACCAGATATAAATAACACTAATGGACAAACACCTTATGATAAGTTTTTGATATATTTGGTGATTTTTTTCTATGAAACTTTGAATATGTACAATAACACTAATGGAAGGGGTTAAACCTTATCACTCTCGTATAGGGTTAAACCTTATCGCTCTCGTATAGCGTACTCTAATATGTGCTATGGTGTGGAGATACTCTGTTTACTAGTACTAAACGAACTAGATTTAGAATATATTCTACTAAAGATTGTGGATTTAGATCCATATAATACGAGTGATCACGACCAAATCTCGTGTAGAGCCTCCATGTAAAACTTATGCATGTGTATGATCTTTGGTTGTTACTTCTATTGTGAGTTAACCTGTCTTTGTAGGGCAACAATGTGGCCGACGCAACCGTAAATGGGATCTTGGACCCTTGCCTCTGCCTCGTATGAGATGGTTGCCATTGCCTCTTTCCGTTTCGTTGGTGGCACTTGGTGAAGGAGCATCTTCGATACTTTGCTAGCTCCAAACACACGGTGGATGGCTGCAAATTGTGTTGCCCCTTCCTCCGTGCTAAAGTAGGGAGCAAAAATGCAACATTCCTGCTCACACTTCCTCCGTAGGAACTTGCACGCACCGCACGGTGAGCCCGTGGCCATGTTTCATGCGCATATGTTATAACTGATGGTCTATTATTTCTTGGGTGGAAGACAGGAAGATGAAGTTGGCCTTGGATTGCCACGACATGGATTTATAGAAGGATATTGAGGGGAAGGGGGATGGTGTAGGGTAGATGGGGGACATATACTAATGCTGCAATTGATGGGAGGAATAGTTTTCTCGAAAGTAGGGGAGGTGCACCTGATCATGATGATGATGATGATACACACATAATTGCTATATAAAGACTTCAAAAACCTTATAAAATTCTATTAATGCTCGTGCTCACGAAGAATTGAAAGCGATAGACACATCGGAAGATAACTTATCTCTCTCTCTCAATAAGAATAACTTAGATATGCATTCTTCATAATTCATCGAATTGATTAAAATTGATGATCATATCATTTTAAATTTCTCACTAGTAGCAATTTTGCTCAAATCTATTATAATGATATTGAATCAATTTTAACTAAATCAAAACATTTTAAATTTATATTAAAGTAAATTTTTGATGAATAATAAAATATTATAAAATAGGATGAATCAGCTTTAGATATATTTTTTCAACGTGAGATTTTATTTTAATGATAATGAAAGTAAATGGTGACCTTTTGATCTTTATTCTATCATTCTCATGTCATAGCAATATTTAATCCGAAAAGGTGCAGAGCAGAAAAGTCTCAACATTTTCTAGAATTACGAGGAGCAAAATAGAAAAGTCCAATTACTTTCTAGAAGCCTTTCCGACAGTTTGCAGATCTTTCCGGTAACGGCTCGCGAGTAGTAATTGCCTCTTCCAGATCTCGCCACGTGTACAGATCATTAGCTTCCGCCAAAGCATCCGAGGTTTAGCTTTTCCCGTGGACGCGCGAAGTTCCCAAAATGTCCCTCCCCCTCTGCTGTCTGGCGTACGCGAGCAGCCTGAATCGTTCGTGCTTTTACGAGAATACGCCCAACCGAAGCAGATCAAATCTGATCGAACGGATCCGGACGAGGGCATTTCGGGAAGTAAAAGGAATTGCCAGCGATCTTGCGGTGGTTCTTCCGGCATTGCGTTGGAAGACGAAGGGCGGTTTCGTCATGTCAACGGTCGTGGTTTCGGGTATTAATCTAATCGGCTTTTCGATCCGTTCTAGGGTTTCGCCGTGTGCATGGAAAAGCTGCGATTTCGGTCTCTGTGGCATCGGTGTCCGGGGAGATTCGGTCAGATTAGGCGAATTTAGTTCGCTTCTACTGTCCATTGCTGAAACAAGTGTGCCGGAGCTTGTATCCTCACTGAATCTTGTTGCCGTTCCCGATCGTGTGGCTGACATCTGCCGATCTAAGGTACTTTCATTTCTTTTCCCGCATTGTTCTTATCCAGGTCTTGATTTGATTCTCGTAGTGTTCTTTGTCTCGAATGTCTGTTAGATACTTTTAGGGAGGACTGGAGATTTGGGCATTTGTGTGTTCTGGCTTTAGAAAAGTGAAAGTTTCTGAATAGAGCTGTTCCTAGTATTCGGTTCGTAATTCTTCTACTTTTTTGTGTGTGAAAAGAGTTCAGAAAAGTTCCTCCTTTGCTGGCGCACTGTCCAGAATTCGTGTTTTTTCGGCTGATTCTTCTCTCCCCTTTCTGTTGTCCACTGTTATAAAAAGTTGGGAGTTTGGCATCACAAACTTGTGTGAATTTTGATCCCTACTTTATTGATTTGGGATTAGCGTTTTGTAAAGATGAACCTGGAAAGTGACAACTTTGCTAAGTGTGACAGACACCCAACTGAGCTATTCACTGCGTTCTGTTCTTCTTGCTTGGTCGAGAGGTTGTCAAATGTTCGAACTGCTGAAAGAAGTAAGGAGGCGCCTTGTACCACAGACAGTGAAATTGCTGAGATTCCTGATATAGTTCCTAATGTTAAAAAGAAGACTAACGAAATCAGGGCTAAAAAGACTCTCAGGTACCTGTTTCAACTGGATGATGGTTTGGATGTTAGTAATAAAGGTAAGTCAGCAGATGAACTTGCGCCATCAACCTCAAATGCATGTGAAAGTAGTTCCGATGGTGTCTCCCAGGATGCAAACATGAAAGTCAACTCTTGTGAAGAAACTACGATGGTGGAGACTGACGCCAATTCTTCCGAGGAGAGTTCTATGAGCACTTGTATTGCAAAAGAGATCAGTCTGTCTGCAGACAAGAAGAGGAATGACAGAGGTCTAACTCTTTGGTTCAATTCAATTTTGACAAAAAAAGGGATTTCATGGAAAACAAGGGGATCCTCAAAGAAGGATGAAATGCATGATGATACATTGAGTAATGGATCCGATGATAAACAGTTGGAAGGGACTCCTGGCTTGCGACATTCTTGTGATGGGAGGGTATGTCATCATTCAAGCAAGAACTCCTGGGACCCCCCTAGACATTCATGGGATGGTTCAATGGTGAGCAGAGCACTGGCCTGCTCATGTTCATGCCTTGAAGAGCAAGAAGATAATTTAAGAAGATTTAAGAAAGATATGCATGGTGAATTGACTGGAAAATCCAGCCAAACCACTGATAGTGCTGACAGTTGCAAAGCTACTATCAAGTTATCCATAGCCGATGAGAAACCTAATTCTACTGATGGCAACATAGAAGGCCTTTTCATCGAAAGGCTTTATGAAGAATCTCAACTGGGGGAATCTGTCTCTAGAATTAGAGAGAAAAAGTCACGCAGATTGAGTAAGGTTTGGGATTGGAGTATAACTTATTCTTTCAGAGACTTGGTAAAAAAGCGTGATCATATTCTGGATAGGTGTGCATCAGAGACTTGTCAAGGACGTAAGAGCAACATTACCAAAATCATGCAAAGCAGTCGTGTATCGCAAATCAGTGGTAATCATCATAGTTCTGTTAGAGTGGATCAGAGTGTACAACGAAATGCCAATGTTGCTAATGCTGATCCAAAGATGAAAAATGAATTCAGGATTGGTCGAAGCCGAAGTGTTCATTACCCTTCTCCTGGGAACCTTGACTATGGACTCCTGCGCTTCCATCTGACTCCACTAAGAAGCAGTAGAAGATGTACGAGTAGGATTCGTAGCAAAAACACACATTATTTTGGGAGAGGTATCTTTGGGTTGAACTAAGTGTCAACTTAAAGTATCTCGAGTCATGGCTGTAGATTAATTGATGATAGCAGGTCCAAGCTTCAGGCCTGAAGAGTGTTGCCATATTTCCTTTCTCTGGATCATCACTTGCTTTGGATAAGTTCCCGAGTTGCTTATTTTTCTTTGCAATATTGGTAATGAAGAGAAAGACGAAATAGAAGCTGCACAACTCATTTTCAACTTCATCTGGGAAGTGCCATCTCTCTTTTTTTCTCCATAAGATTTATTTAGTCGATTAGCATTGGATGTGTAGAATGTCAAATAATACAAAACTATAGTAGTATTGTTAGTAAAGCATGTATTACTGTTAGACCTTGATATTCTGTACTCCGAGATAAGTCGTATGAAAGTTTATTGTTTACTATGATCTACTCTTATGACCGGTATCTTTAACTAGTATACAACAGAAGTGAAATCGCTAAATAGAGATGTAACTTATCCATCTCTATTTTTTGTGTTCTTGACTTTCCTTTTCCATACCAAGCTTTCCAATATGATGTTGATTATTGGGGATTAGGAGAACCTAAGTTTGATTCAATAGCAGCATTATCAAGCAGAATTAGTTTGGATTATTTAGGGTGTATTACATGAATCATGTCCCTCTACGAAAAGGTTCCTCGCATGGCAAGTTAAGATCTATGCTTTTACAGTTAGAGATTGAACTTCTTTCCACTTATTGCCAAGGCTACTATTGAAAGTCGGGACCTCTAGCAAACGGTTGCAAGGTAAGTTAAAGCTTCATGAGCATTAAAGATAAGCTGTATACTAATTGTGTTGGACATTGCATTAGTTGCAACGTGATGAAGGCGATGGGGTGCTCATTCACTTTCATCTTCCTCTATGATGTGCAATTAAAGCACCAATTACAAAAGCAATGAATTCTCCTTATAAAGAGTCCAAGAGAAATCGGGAAGAGGTACGAAGAAAAAGGTGATCAAAGCAATCGACAAGGAGAACATCCGGCGAGAGGGATTTAATTTGTGGACTAAGAAGGGCTATTCGATTTGTTCGTGATAGTTCTTCCAATGACAAGATCTTCTCCGATCTTTTTCTCCGCATAGTCGACATCAAGATTGTTCAGCAGAGCACTGTGAATTTGTATTTCATTTCGTACGAAGTTACAATAGTTCTGCAATGGTATCAGAGCACTGTTAATGCTATGTTGAGAAAATCTCTCCGGCGATTGGTGATCACATCGCAGTCTTTGCCGCATGGTAGCGCTGGGAAAAAAAGTGATTGAGTCGCTACTTCTCTGTCATCGGAATTGACGCAAGCGCTGGCGACCGGTGTCCTTGGCTGACGAGTGCCAATCGCCGTGTTGAAAGGCCGATGATCAGCGGCTTGCGCATTTGTCACGGCTGAGAAGAAGGGAGCTACGATAAAATGACGGCACGATGTTTTTTCTCAAAAACACTATTTGAAAAAAAAAAAACAAGAGAAACAATCTCTTGTGAAAGTAGAGAAACTTAAAAAACTAATTTTTTCAGTTAAGTTTTTTTTTCTTTTTTTTCCGTTTAATTGGAAATTAAACTTTGTATTTTAATTTTTAATTAATTATGCTTGATTTGGATTTGCATGATTAGGTCATATTGGTTCAATCAGAACCTATCTAGTTCAAATCCATATCAAATTGGATTGATCCAAGTAGACCATGATCTGGTTCAAACCATTTGTTGACTTAACCAAATCAATTAAGATGATTTGCTTAAATGGGTCTAAGCTAATATTGGTTTTATGCCTGTATAAATTGAATTAAGTCGATTTTGTACTGGTTAGTCAGTTTTGTACTAACTTATTTTCAATTTTCAGATGTCACAGATAATTATCACCTTGACTCATCGCGAAGAACATCTAAATGAGCTTTGGGAGGATATTAAGGAGCTTGATTATGACCTGAATCATAGAGTTGGACGGCTTATTAGTCGGCTTGATCGGTTGTTTAGAAACTTGGACGAGAAGAGTTTCTAGCTGAGGACAAACACAAAAGATGGGCTCTGATTCAGTCACCGCCAGAACATCTTAGTGATATAACACTCCAACTATGAGATCATTCTGAAGGGTGTATCTCATATTTAGAGATGTGTAGAGAATTA
>JBBPFP010863051.1:0-15657 GCA_037974795.1 Kaempferia galanga | reverse complement strand
GTGCTAAACACATATGTGTTTGATGTTATTCATTTAATTTAATGAGTTGTCCAAACTTATTCATTTAATTAACCTTGTGTATATTGAACGAACATAAATAAACTCTTACTTGGCTGAACACCAAGCTTGTTCATAAATGTTTGGTTCATTTATAGCCCTAAGCATTTGAGACCTTTAGGATAACAAAATTTTGGCTGCATTTTTTTCTTTTCCCAATGACTTTATGAAAGTTGAAATGTAAGTGCAAATACTATTCAACAAGAAAAATAATAACAAACTGGAATCCCTAGCTCTTAGCATGGTTGTAGTTAGATTTGTTTATTAGATGCATATTTTATACAGATCAAACTGGGATAACCTAGCTTAGAATCTTAGCATGGTTGTAAATAGATTTGTTGAAGAGAGGTATGTTTTGTTGATATGACTTTTGAGACTGTGATACCCTTGCTCAGAATCTCAGTATGGTTGTAATTTGATTTGTTTATTAGATGTTTGTATTATTTCCTATAACTGTATATTTATAACAATGCAAAAATTTTATATAATAATAGTAAACTTTAAATTCTTATCCTTTTTATGTAAACACTAGATGCATTTATAGAATACGGCGTTGGATAGTCAGAAAAGTGGTGTGGGTTTACTAGGAAAGAGAAATTAAAAATATTAATCATCTGGATGTACTTCCAATAAATGATAAAATGTGAGAAAATTTATTAAGATGCTATGGCATGCCCAAAAGGCACTAATTGATACTATGATAAGTATAACCAATTATGGTTGAACATGTGATGCAGATGGAGATCAATGAAAAGATTAATATTATGGTATAATAGAGTTTAATAGCAATATAAATTCCCTTGTAGCTAATTCCCATATTTGGGACTCAACTTGTTTAATGTTGTTTTTATCTTGAGCATTCAGTTCCACAACATTTGCTCCATTGCAGTAGGTGTTTACCTATAGAAAGTGGGTAAGATCAGAACCATGGTTGGAAATCTCATATTGTGCTAGGTGAAACGGTTGAAACATTTGTTATGATAAGTTACTACTAGACACCGAGGCAAGATCTCCGGTGTCATTGTATTGATCATCTTGATAAGTATCATTTCATATCAATACTCGACACCCATTGGCATGGTAAAATTGTCATTATTTTTTTGGTAATTTGTCTCAATACAAAATAATGTTAAAATTGTAACATTCCAAATGGAAAGCAAATATTGAACTATATATAGTTGTTTATCTTTTTCTTCTTAATCTCTTTTCTCCTATCTCCAATTTGCTACTGATACCATACATTGGAACATTGGCACAATACCAAAATAGTATCATTCCAGCCAAAGACCAAAACTTCAATGCTACTGAAGTTTCAAACTTTGATCAAATCTTTTTGCACATTGGGGCGAAACCCCACCCTTGAATAACTGGTTATATTCACGTGTCTATATGAAACTTTCCTCTTCCATGAGGACTTGATGGTTCTCTATTTTCTCCAATGTTTTGTATTTTGCATGAAGGCTACAACTCCTTTGCTCCTGCATTGTATCCGAAGGGAAATATCCCAATAATGTTAATGGAAACATAATCCAAAGCAATAGTTCCACGCTGATTGGTCTCTATCATATTCCTTATTTGAGAAGATTAAAATGAGACTGAGTAAACCTGCAATGACCACTGTATTGTTGTGCATTTGCTGTGCCATTGCACTGCTATTAATGTGAGCTTTTCTGTGTGTGTAATTCTCCACGGTCTATTCTTGTGTCACTCTTTTGTTTATTCTATAGCTATTTGTTGAGTGTAGCTATTTATTCATTAAAATTATTAACTTGGTAACATAATTACTACAATCAAGACAAGTTATTACATGCTTGCAAATTTTGAGTTGTCTTTGGTTGAAATAAGCGTTGATAGGTTTCAGCGCCAGTTTGTCTTTCTTAGTTGGGTGCTTCAATGAGAAATTTCTGTTCAACTTTGTGGCCGTGCAACATTCTACTTGGAACCCAAGTGTCAACACATGGGATAAATCTTTTATCCAAGATAGTGTTTCTGAAAATTATCAATAATATGAAAGAGAACCCTGATCACATATATGCCAATTCAATTGTTAAGAGCCAATGAAGAAAGGGTAACAAGCACTTATTCATATCTCTGCTAAAGGATTAGTTATCCCTCTTATTCAACATGGAGGATAGGATCCTTTATAGAGTTATGACAGGAACCACGATTTTAGACCTCAATGCTTAGCTTGTTTTTGTTTCACTACATCCATGTCACAGGAAGAGTAGAGCTATTGTTGTCAGATTCAGAAGGACAACATTTGATCCTTATATAACTATTGTTTTTTTTAATAATGTTTCAGCTTTAAATTTAATATGCTGATGCTTGATTGTGCAGATTGATTCTTTTAATGAACCTAACCTGAGGGATCAACTATCAGAAGCTAATTTATCATTCCCCATCATTGTGAAGCCACAAATTGCATGTGGTGTTGGCGATGCGCATAATATGGTAATTTGGTTCCTTTTTCAGCAATAATATAGTGACCAATTTCATTTAGTAGATTCTAGGAAAGTGTAAATTGGTGATGTCCTTGGACTAAGATTGTTGTGACAATTTTGAATTTCATTTGAAAGTTATTATCTGTAGTATTTGTTTAATGTGAGTTATCATTCATCGGTATATCATTCATCGGTATTGGTTCCATTTTTTTCATATATACTTTGTGCTCCTTTTCCAGGCTTTAGTATTTAAGTTTGAAGACTTCAAAGGACTTCATGTTCCTCTTCCTGCTATTCTTCAAGTAATTATCTGAATTTCCCTTTTTCTCATTCTTGTCACAGAATTTGCTTCTTTCAATAATATGGGTTAGTAACATAGGGTTATAGATAATTTATTATTTTGATGGGCTGATGAAAGGTTTATTTCTTTTTTGTGCTGAGACTGTTGGAGACAGGGCCACCAAAGTTTATTACCTGTCATTATATAATACAAGAGAGCACAAGGTTTAAAATATCATTCTATGTTGAAACTTCAGTCTCCTATAATTTCCTTCCACTTAGCTTGCTTAGTCTCATGTATAAGCCTATAAGATATTATAAAGTCAATTAAGTTAAGATTTAGATACATCAAGTTGCAAAAATGTAACAAAATCTTTAGTAGGTATATCTTCCTAATATCAAAATGAGTGTAGTGGGAGTATAGTTCTTGTAGTGTCCTACTAAGATTAATCCTATTATATTGTTAGGACATCTAGTTCTTGAATATATTGTTGCTACCATTGGGAATTGACTTAAATTGATAGAATTGAAACTAGCACAGGTATAGGTGAAAGATATAGATATGTCATATGTGTCATTTACTTCAACTCTGAAGACTCTTTATTGTTGCTAGTGCTCTGATTAGTGCATTTTCTCTCCTTTTAGTGATTGATACGCGAAATGTAAAGATGAGCCATTAGAGGACAATCTTTATATTTCAATGGGCATTGTACATTTATGCTTCTCTTTCTCTCTCTTATATTATTAATGTTAGCCAATGAAATTGAAGGATGAGGAGAAAATTTTCGTGTCTTGGTCGGTTTCAAACAATAGACACTGAGGCAGGTTTAGTCTCACTTGAGACCGCTAAAACTATGTTGGCATGAGTAAAACAGTGACATTTACTCTTGCAGACACAATGCCGATATCAACCCACAATCAAAATGATATTGATCAACACTTGAAACCAGGAAAGAGAATATGAACAGCATTGGAATAGGGGCTGATTATCCCCAGTGAGTACTAGGAAACATGAATGAAAATTGTTTGACCGTGGGTGGTCCATCCATCCAATAAACAATTTGCCAATCAAATACATTGTAGGAACTCTTAAGATTTTTATTGATCTCCCTTTTCTAGTTTTGGCAGGCATGTTTCAAGATAATTTGTCTAATTTCAGTTGATCTTGAAATCGTGATAGATTTATTAGGTTTAGTGCCACACTGATGTTTTTAGATTAGGGTTTTATAAATACTATGTAAGTATTTCTTGCCCACAGATGATGCAAGCCAATATTCCCTTTCTCTAAACCTCCAAACTTAACAAATGTGTTACTGATAATGTGATGTTTGTCATCTCTCTTTGTTCCCAATTATTTGACCTTTTCAATCGAGAGCTTCACATGTTCCGATTATGCAGGAATATGTGGACCATGGATCTTTAATATACAAGTTCTATGTCCTGGGAACTAATGTTTTCCATGCTGTTAAGAAGTCTATGCCAAATGCCAGTTTTCTAGTCTCTTCGCAAGAGAAAAATGGTTTAAAACCAATCACCTTTGACAGGTGTAACTGATAAGTATCATCTACATTTATCCTCCTGAAAGAAACATCAAGGCAGTTGAAGTCTCTATGGGCAAACGCCTAATATTTGGTTTCTTTCTGTCAAACAGTTTGAAATCTCTTCCAGTTGCTACTGATGACCAGCTCTCAGTAGACAGACTTAAAGGTGGCAAGGAATTGGATGTGGACCTTGTCAATAGTGCTGCTAGTTGGCTGAAGATAAAGCTTGATCTTACCATTTTTGGATTTGATTTGGTTGTAAGTAATCATTATTTATCAGTAAACTCGATTTGAGGCCATAAATTTTGTGGGATAAAGAAAAGAATATTGAAATCTGTATCATGACTTTTTAGCTCTTTCCAGTTGGTAGCTTCAATGGATTACTTTGATTATTTTTCTTACTTTAAAGGGAATTTACTCTACTTTCCATTTACAGATTCAAGAAGATAGTGGAGACCATGTCATCGTTGACTTGAATTATCTACCCTCTTTTAAGGAAGTGCCCAATGCTGATGCCATACCTGCATTTTGGACTGCCATTAGGAGTTCATACGAGGCAAGGAAGACAAACTGAATAGCTGACAACTCCATCGCATTTCATCGAACCAGATACTTGTAGTGGAAAATTTGGCAGGTCAGTTTAAGATATTCTCAGTTATCTGTCACTTGTCAATTGAATTCTGTCATTTTGGAGAAACTTAGCTTTCTCACGTGGTCCATTGGGGCAAAAGGTCAGTTTAAGATATTCTCAGTTATCTGTCACTTGTCAATTGAATTCTATCATTTTGGAGAAACTTAGCTTTCTCACGTGGTCCATTACTCAGATGCCTGGTAACAATATGCATGCTAAAACTCTTATAATCTCTTGCATCCTTTTTAGTAACAAGAACAGAAGCAAGTGGTACAAAAATATGGTAAATGCTTTGTGCTCATTGACGATGCATATGAAAGTGGGAAAGGTGAAGAATTAGTGAAAGGATGCCATGAGAAGGCATCATAGCAACTGACAGAACCTTTTGATCAAACTCATAAGAAACAAAGTAGAAGATTGCAATTAGATTATGCAATAAACACAAGTGATGGTAGATGCACGGAGAGAACGGAAGAAGATCAAAACTAGGAGATGGTCAGGGTTCATGAGACAGCCATAAAACAAAAGGGATCTTGTGTACACAAACCCATAAGACAACTTGCATAAACCTAACAAAATACTGAAAAACAATAATCCACCATAAGAGACCTAAATTCTTTAACCTAGGTATGCCTTGTTTACTTCAACCTGAACGAAGCACACTTTCAAATTTGTGGTATGACTTTACTTTTGCCAGGTTCGTGCTAGATAGCTTCACTGCTTGGTTGAGGTAGTTAGTGGAGCCTATGTCTCAATCCTTATCAAAAGGTACCGCAGAATGTTCTTCCAACCTGACCTATTTTTATATATCCAAAAAGTCTGAAAAAGGTAATATACTTCTAATGATTTTTTTCCCATTTCTTTTTCAAGAAAAAGTTCATGTTCATTTAGGGAAGGGGAGGGTTTCAGTTTGAATAGAATGAAGACATCATTAGGGCATATACATACTTTGGACTTCCTTTTCTGAAATAAATCTTAAAGAGATTCAAGTTCCTTCAATATTCCAAAAATCCAAGCCAAACTGGACAACTTTAGGTCTGATTTTTGGTCAACTGTGTTCTTTCTAACATTCATGATGGAAAAGACTTTTTTGTTGCCCACTCAAATTGATGTCACTGATGCCACTCTTTTCTGCAGGTGTTAACAACCATGAAGGCAAAATTTCGGCTCACACCAGGCATATCATCTTAAAAGTTGTGCTATTTCAGAAGGTTCAGATATTGGATCTTCGAATGCATAGAAGAAGTTTTACTAAATTGTCACAATAAGAGATATTAAACTTAGAAAAAGCATGTGTTTCGGAATTAATTGCCTATGTATCAGAATTTGATGCTGAACCCAATCTTTGAAAAGGTGGCTACATGATGAGTTTGCAAAGTATCTTCATCTGTAAATTAAATATCGATAGATATGAAATGACTGCTTTATTAATGATAAGCATGTCACTTTATTGACAAGATGGAAACAAACTACTAACAATGCCAAGTTTGCTCCAATGCACAAATAAGTTGAACCATAACACATTTACTTGTTGGCCCTCTTTGAATTTAACTTCCAATCTCATTTCAAATGTAACCACTAAAACCTTAAAAATGATGACTAATCAACTTGATTTCGCAATTGTAAATGCTGTGAATTAAGCCAAACTTCTTTATTGTTTCAAGCAAGAACCAGGCTCTATCGGAACGGCACGACCTAGTCCTGCCAATGGTGCAGCAGCAATCCCCCTCTGGTTGAGCAAACACCTAAATCGAGCCAATCTTGCTGTGACTTGCGTTGGATCATTTGCCAGTTTCTCGAGAGGGGTCCATAGTCGCTCTTTGGGCAATTCAAAGAACACAATTCAGTACTTTTATGGATCAAAGGAGCATAGATGCAGAATATCAACAAAGTAAAACAACAGTTGCAGATTCGAGTTGTTGGTAGATAACTAAACTCAAAAGCTAAAAAACACCCACAGAGAATTTTGGGTGAACGAAATACGAGAACTAAAGTTTCAACACTTTACCAGCAGCAGCTGCAGCGCGCGGCCATATAGTTTGCTCTATATCAGAGGCATCAATATGTTCTCCCCACATGCATACCTCACCGCCGATAACTCGTTTTTGTTCTTCTGGTACAGTGATGTCCGTGAGTGGTTCATTCATATAGAACCCCTCCCAGGTAGCATCTAAGTGATCCAAATACCACTTGTCTTGGTTGCTCACTATGCATCTCAGTCCAGCGGCGACCACCTTCTTTGCTACTCCACCACCGAGCCTATAAACAAGTTTCAAGGAATTACATTATAGATCATAAGCCATTGAATCTCTGAGTGATCAATTTGGTTCACTCGTATGCTTAGAAAAAATAATAAAAAGAAGGATACCATGAAACATTGATAATCATTGTGACTCAAGCTATCACAAGAAAGGATCAACATTTCTCTTTGAGAGAGTGAGGATTCATTTTTCTCAAAAGGATTGGTTGAAGTTGACTATATCATGAGCACATCGAAACTAGAAATGTGAATGATTAGTTATTTATAATTTATGCCGTCTAATATTGTCATCCAAATATGCATGACACAATACAACCTATGTAAACTGCCTTGTGTCTTTTGACAAATATTTATTTTGAAGGAGGGGTAAACTCCAATCAAAGTATATTGCTTAACAACTATTCTCTTTTGAAGAAGAGGGGCATATAAGCTCTACTAAAAAGGTGGATTCGAACTTAAAGTCCTTGACAACAATTCACAAACCTAACACCCCTACCAACTAAGCTAATTCATACCTTCATTTAATGAACATAGCAACCAACAAGCTGCAGATAGTTGCTTTAGTTAGATGGGATAACTTACAACTATTAGAGTATGTACGCCAATTTCTAATATAAGAACTCAAACATGGTGATAAAGATTCTAAGAATGAAAATTAAACATCTATAGCATCTCTTAATTTACTATTAATTAGAGATGCGTACCAGTTATGGACTACAGTTTTGGGATTCAGTTGTCTCCCAAAGTTGTTGAAAGTTTCCTCCCTGTAGTCAAGAACACTAAAGGTTAGTACTACCCGTTTTTGCCACTTTGGAATACAAGGCTTCATACCAATTGACGACTTCATATCCATGTGATATAGCTATTTTTTGTGCTCGTAAAACAAAGTATTTGTAGGCTTCGGAGTCATTCATCCCATGTTTGTTCAACCTGCAACAAAGGTGTCAGATGGGGCTTGTTAAGTGAATAATAAAACAGTCCATATGGTAAAGGAACATTTCGTGATGAAACATGAGATGATTAAACAAATACTTGTATTACTGGATACAAAGACCAAGCCTTGTATTACTGGATACATGAACCCATTTTGAAAAGAGACTGTTTAGTTTGTTTCAGCTGATTTAACTTGGCTGGCATGAGATTGTTTGTTTTTTTTTTCACAGAAAGGGATTGAAGTATGGAACCTTGTCAATTTTCTCCTACATTGACAAAATCTAGAGCGAAACAATTCAATTGCTCCTGCCTTGTTTTGTTTGACTAATGCAATTGGTGCATGCTTAAAAATGCATCAATGTCGATATGGTTATTTTCCTTGGTGGTCACACAAGCTAGTGTGCTTGAAGAGAAACAAGAATGAGCATCAAGGCACAACTGATTAACAATGAAGAGAAATTTTATGAGAAAATGTTATGATTGATAACTACAAACTGCGATTCTTTTTGCTTACACTACCAAGACTTTTAATGACATAGGTATACCATTCTTTTACATGAGGGGTATTGGTCCAGCAACCTGCAGTTTACAACCAAAAATGCTCAAGTTAGATATCGAAACTTAAAATTATGTATCATAATTTTTGGTTACTAACTAAAACATAGAAGAGGGCAAAAGAAGCAAAAGGAAAGAGTGGATTACTTTGAAAATAACAAAAGCCATGGGAGGACATGGTTAATCCTGTTAGAAGTAATAGAAAGTGTTCAAGCTTACTTGTGTTAACTTCGTCGCCTCCCAAGTGGACAAACTTGAACTTGAAAATCTTTGAAAAATCTGAAAATATTTAGCCAAAGTTGAGTAGGTATTCAAAGATATATATGGTCTTTATTGTTTAAGGAATCATTTGATTGCAGAAGGTCCAAATTAATAGCAAGGTTTTTTGGTTGCATGATTATAAAATGAAATGATACCGACTATTTGGGAGAAAATATATTATAAGAAACATTCATACTGGGAGTGGAGTATTTTTATTTGAAACAAATAACAAAACACAGGAATTTTGGGGAATGTTGTCCATATAGGCATTGTGAAATATGATGCTACAGTAATCTCCTTTAATCAATAAGGATCTAAAAACTCTTCAACTAAAAACTGATTTGAATGTATCTAGAAACCGAACTAAACCTTATAACATATTAAGTAATAACACATTAACAAATATTACTAATCTAATTTCATTTACTATATACAAAAAATATGATTTTATTATTAATTGTAATCTAGTTTATATTAATAAATGATATTATTTGAATATTTCATTATTAATAATCACTTATGATACTTTGCTTAAGATTTTAGGACATTTATTCTTATATAAATGTTTTCATTTATATATATATATTGCTGATTCTGATTTCATTGATCTTACTAATCTATTCAACCTACACTTGCTTCTTTTTTTAAACCATTCGATCCATAAGAAATTAAGACAATTTTAAAACTAAGAAGTGCAATAGAGAAGACAAGGAAAAACACATTTCATGGTGTGATGCCAATTGTCTACTACTTCAAGAGAAATGATAGCTAAGTGGTTGCCTATGATACTGGTTCTACATGTGAAGGTGAGTACCTAAACATTCACCCAATGCTTCTCGTGAGGCATACTTCTTGGTAAAGTTTGATTGATGTCACGAGATAATATTTAAGGTTATTGAGTGGCACCCTTAATGGTTTAAAAGCATAGAAGGCAGTCAGATAATCAACTATTGTTTTATGAGGCACTCGCTAAGCCTATGCAAATGTAGCTTCTGATAATATTATTTCATATGGAATGTAAATGTCTATTGTGACAACTCCGGACATTTTGCTATTGTTGGAGGCAAAAGTATTACATAGATCTCTAAAATCATAATGCATAAACTACAGACAAGAACAGGGAAATGAATTTTACCTGAAAGAATTCCATCTATTACTTTGAATGTGAACTCCTTACTGACATCAAGTGGTTGATTGCATTCTGTTGATGGCCATAAATCAGGATATCCGACACCCCTACATAATAGAAGACAAAAAGTATTATGTGGTTTGAATCTAAAATCATAGAAAATACCAATCGTATTAATTATATTAACGATGTAGTAGGCCAACTAGCTAGGGCCATCACAAATAACTAAAGAGAAATAACACATTTTGAGAATTCATTATGTTGGTTTCAGGAATTTCCCATCACTTCACTTCATCTTAATATGTCTGTTAAATATAAATTCATGCTCTTTTATCTTAACAGCTAAGGAGGCTTATAGAAATTGATCTACCATGAGCGAGCATGGCCTGGAACATCAATCTCGGCCAAGACATTTACCCCCCTTCTTTGTGCATACCTGAAATTTTCACGAAGAATTAGTCATGTAAAACAAAGTTAATATCGTAGAAGATCATGCTAATTCACAATAAGAAATGATAAACTAATATATGCACATGAAGCATTTATAAATGTGAGTTAGCATTCACTAATGCTCCATGAATTGTATTATTTGTCATATAACCAAAATCAAGAAGTTACGGTCCTGTAGCTTTCTGCATGTAATTGGCATTTATAGTCATACTTGTTTGGCTCTGTCAAATGAGAATATTGCTTTACTTTAGAAGGTTTAGTTGCACAACATATCCTATCAATGCAAGTTGCAAATGATTTCATCAATGGCAATGCAACACAAATAGGTCCTTATTCACTTCTCAGTTGGTACTTGTCCTTTCTAGAATTTCAACTATCAAGTAAGTCTCTACTGAGATGCGGAAGGATGGCAGTAGTTAATTGAAGGTAGTTCAAATACTAACCAGATCAAACCACCACATATGAAAAATTTCATTGTTTAATCCCTAAATACTTACTGTACAATTTCAAGAGCATCAGCCACGGTGTATCGCTCGGAATAGGAGTATGAGCCAGACCACAATCTTGGATATGATGGTATTTCCAAGGGGAAGGATTGCTCGTCCACAATATGCCAGTGAAGCACATTCTGTATAAAATGCGCTAAAATAGTCCAAATATGAAAAGAAAAAGAGAGATGGAAAATGACATCCAAAGAAAAATGCCAAACAACAATCTTTGGAGTAGAAACGTACCAATTTACTATATGCCATTGAATCGATAACAACTTTTATTACTGGTAGGGGTAGGTAATGCCGAGAGGTATCTGCATCATACAAAAATCATTTAAGTATCAAAGATTCATGCAAGAGGCTAGGCAATGAAGGACCTATAGCAATGTGGAATTAGAGATTAGTAGCTAGGGCAATGAAAGTCGTGTGCCTAGATCGAGGCATCGCATAGCAACAACCCCAACCAGCCTCAAGTAAGATCTGATTTCATTCTAGCCAATCCAAAAGTCAGATCGTCCTTCAAAATCTAGCTACACACTCTGATAACATTTATAATTTATTATATAGTGATGAAGAGTTCTGTCTGTGTGACCTAGCAGGTCTAGCAATCAAACTTGCATGCCTATATTAGGGTCAATAATGACCAGGAACCACCTTGAGCAAAATCTCACATCAAAGGTTTCCATGATGTCATTGCACTTGACACCCATAAACTTTTTGCTGCTTTAAAACAAAATTGGGCATGAGCCACATGATTGAAATGAGAGAAATGTTTAGAAAATTATGAACGGTTTCATTTGTCCATTTCTATGAAAAATGGCATAGATAAGTGCAGTAAATTGCACGTGGTACCACACAAATACCGCGTTGAAAATTTCTACTGAAGATTTAGTTTATTTGTGTGTGAACAATTCTCTATTTCCTCTGATAGGCGCCAAAATCTTAGTAATCAATTAATAAATTTATAAATAAGAGAATTCAATCCTCCTGATAAATATTACCAATAAGAAGTCCACGAAAAGGAAACCTTGGCTCATCAAAAATAGACCAAGGAGCTGCATATAACTCAACAATCCTCTTATCAAAATTAAAGTGGCACAATTGGCTGAAAGTCTGCAAATCACATGATCAAATCGTTGGTTAAACAAAAGAAGGTAAATCCTTCTCTAGTATATTCAGCTTAAATACCATTTCTTGAATGAATTTAGTTCAAGTTACCTCCAAAGCATGAAGTGCTCCGTAAACTGTTTTTGCCTACAAATATTATGCAAACATGTAAATTAAGTGTATGCAACATAAAAGAATGGAAAATTTATCCTTCAAACTAGAATAGTTGTTCAGCATTCATTTCAACTGTCAAACAATCCATATAAATTAATGAACAGTTAATCGAATTGCCATTCTTCAAAGTTAAGTCAATCTGATGGCAGTTCTCCTCTTTATTATTGATGATTGAGCTAGAGCATGTTTAATTCTTGTGCCAATCAGGTAAAAACATAACTGTTTCTTAACTGGATAAAATCTGACAAGAAGATTTTTTTCCATTTATTGTTGCCTCATTACCCAGCAGAGGGTCAATATTTACTAATGTCCACTGATTTTTTCTTCTGGGACTGTGGCAGTGGAGTGGGATGTTCTATCTTAACTTGTGAATTTCAACCACCAATCTCATTTGAACTTGCCAAAAAAATTAATCAATTCAAATTTTAGAGGTGTTATAATGAAATCCTACTGAATCTAAATTCCTCTTTATGAACTAACGTCTGCATAGCATGTTTCATAGAGATCCATGTAGTAGCCATTTTTTGATTTGTTCCAACTAAAAATGATATGCTTTTGCTTGAATTTTCATTCTTGTGATGTCATGCAGATTGAAAGCAAATTAAATATAAAATGGCACGGAAATTTTGAACAGGTACAAAGTTTAACTACGCACCGGTAGAAAAATACAGTTTGATCTTACATTTTTCACCTTGAAGACTTTATATAGTCGCCCTTTTGCTTTCAGAGGGATAAGAAATCATTTTGGAGGAACATAAGACAGAGCAGGACAAGAAATAAGACATGAACCGATGTGTTTCTTAAGTCTTTTATTGTTTCTGGAAGTTGTCTTGAAAAAATAGAACACTTAAATATGTAGTTACAAGAAACATTTTGTGATGTTTATACCTCTATATTTGCATATATGAGACTGCCAACAGCAGGAACATCCAATTTATAGGACTCATTCACCCCAAATTTCAGCTGCATAATTAATAAAACAATTCATCAGTAAGGCAAAGGATAAATATGCTTCTAAAAGCTAAACTGAATAATTATCATGCCAGTGATAGGTTTTCAAACTATTATGATTAACGTCAAATGGAATGGTTAAAGAATCGCAAGCACATCATCTACTGTTAGAATGAAGTCTGGCATCTCAAGATCATACCGAAGTTTAAACAATCAACAATCGACTAATAGAAGTTAGAAATGGAGAAGAATTATCTTTACCACATCATCTGCTAAAGAAATAGCCACATTTAACCCAGCGAGAACCATCGAACTCGGAACTCGACCGTCAGCGATATGATTCACTTGTACCACATCGACCATCCTCTTGAAAGCTTCCTTCAACAGCGACGAATCATCGGGGTACTTGCTCCCCTGCGTCGTCAACTTGAAATCCTTGCTCAAGGAGAGCGTACGCGAGCCATGGCTTACCGATTTGGGCATCGGCCAGAGGTTAACCGCTCCGTCTTCTCCGCCAAACGCCGCCTCGAAACAAGCAAGGAACCCGAGCAAGAGCAGGATTCCTCTCCCCCGATTTCCCTTTCCCATCAGCATTGTAAGCTCCAAAGGAGCAAACTTGACCCCAAAAGGATGAAACTAGAAGAGCAAAACAGCAACAAAGGCTCTAAAGAAGCGATTTTTGCTGCATTTCGGGCAATGCGGATGGCAAGAATGGATTTTTAAAGCCGGAAACAGAGAATTACAGCCGCATTGTAAGAGCAAGGACAAGAGAAGAAGAAGAAGAAGAAAAAAAGCAAAGGAGTAATGGAAATCGAGCGACAGGTAGGAAACCGAGAGAAGCAAGGGTGAGATGCAAAGATAGAAAGCGAGAAAAGTGACACTCCTGGAATGGAATCCTTTCAACAAGGCAACAAACAAAAAAATATATATGGCATGTTACGATCCTGAATCCAAAAATTACTGCTTTTTCTTTACACGAATGGGTTTTTCTTTCCTATCAAGCATTGAGTGGAGCTGATTTATGCATTTTAATAAAGAGATATTTAGCTGTAATTGCCGCAAATTTGCCTTTAAAAGAAAGATCAATTTACAGAATTTCGAAACCAAAGCAAGTTTTTTAAGTGAGGAAGTGATAAGTGGATGGATGATTTTCAATTTTAGAAAAGAAAAAAGGATTATCTTTTGTGAGACGGCAGTTGGTGAGGTTACGACTCTATTGGCAAAAACAGCAAGGACTATTTTTTATTACAGTTAGTGTGGTGGATCTTGTCGGCGCAGCTAAAGATTGGATTATAGCTGTTCTTAGCTGGTGATCCACCCAATCTAACCGACCGATATTTTTTTCTGATTAAATTAATTGAAAATTTAAAGAAACAAATAACTATCATAATAGGCAAGATTTTTTTTTAAAAAAAATCTAGAAACAAATTGAAGAATATTAAAAGATATATCTGCTGGAATAATTAGAAACTTAATTTCATTATTATTTACTAATTAGTATTCTTTATTTTTAGCAATAAATAAAGATTAATTTTATTTCCTACTTAAATTAATGTATTTTTATTTAAAATGATTTATTTTAATATTTACTATTTAGTTAAGTTAGAGTAGAATTCTTGTGTTATAATATTCTTTTTAGTGAGAGTTTACTCCGGATTGAACTATATAATATTTTTATTTCAAAATATTATATTTTTATTTAAACTGAGATAATATTTTTTTGATAAGTTTTTATTTCACTATATAGGTTGCGTTATGTATATATTTAGTAATAGTAATAGTAATAAATTTAACTGAGGGGGGAATAATTTTAGGGATAACCTAGTGTGGTTGAGTTTTGAAATTAGGAATATCAAACTCATATCTTACTTTTATTTCAAAATATTATATTTTTATTTAAACTGAGACAATATTTTTTTGATAAGTTTTATTTCACTGTATATGTTGCGTTTGGTATATATTTAGTAATAACAATGGTAATAAATTTAACTGAGGGGGGAATGAATTTAGAGATAACCTAGTGGGGTTGAGTTTTAAAATTAGGGGTATCAAACTCATATCTTGATTCTGATTTTCGTTTACCAAGCATGAATAAAAATGAAACAGATTGCATTCTCATTTCAACCTCCTGAATTCATCTATCAAATGCCCCTAAATTGATTAGCATTGTCCTAAATATTGTAGTAAAAGGAAGCGGCTCTTTTAGGTGATCTATAATTTTAAAAGGGGATAAGCAACCTCGGTTAAAAATTGATCATTACATTTATTATAACAAACGTCTATACACATAAACAACAACGTCAACGCATGAAAGCATACCATTGCCACAAATATTGTATGGTATAAACATATATGGTACACTCTATGTAAAATTGATGCAACATCAAAATCGAACTT
>JBBPFP010858677.1:0-15664 GCA_037974795.1 Kaempferia galanga | reverse complement strand
AAAGCGAAGATTTACAAGACAACAATTAGACCTGCTATGTTATATGGAGTTGAATATTGGGTTATGACTCGAGCTCATGAGAGTTGCAATGATGAGGATGTTAAGGTGTATGTGGAGACAAACGAGGAGAATGGACAACATAAGAAATGAGAACATTAGAGAGAAAGTTGAATTGCACCCATTGAGGGAAAATTCCGAGACAGAGTTAAGATATACAAACATGTACCTGAATGACCAATAAATGCGCTAGGTAGGCGATGTGGAATTATGACAAATATGCACATCAAATAAGAAAGAGAAACAAAAAAAAGATTTAGTTAGCAAAAAAAAAAAGATAAAATTTTTTAAATATAAATGATGATGTAGTGGGTGATAGAGCTCAATGGCATAGAAGGATCCATATAGCCAATCCACCAGTGGGATAAGACTATTGTTGTTATTGTTATAACTTCATAGGATAATCCATTTATTTCGTAGCAATTTTTTCAGCATCATCACTAGATGTTTATTATAAATGCTAAAAGAAACTAGTTAAGTCCTCCAAGCTATGGTGCAAAGAGCTTCTATAGTTAACCAAACATCCATGGGTCAATTCGGCGCATTGCTGTTAATTTCCTCCGATGGGAAGACAACCATGAAACACTAGCTAAGGAATGATGCGCCGTTCACACTTCTGGATTTATCTTAGTTACCGGTGGGAAACTTCCGTGTAGCCAGGCGGATCACCTCCAATATTAGTCAATCCGAAGAGCTAGATACCTAGATTAACAAAAAAGAAAAATAAACCAGTTAATACTTTCTTGCGTCTTTTATATCTATAAGGTTCTTTACATTTAAATATACTAACTAATTTGATCTTATGAAGTCCTACATATTATTAGGTAAAAAATAAATCATGTGGCACATTTTGTCTTTTTTCACAGTTTTATTAAACATTATGAAAAAAAGATTCTGGAATAGGAATTTGTTGGTTGAACCAAAATGATAATATCCCAATCTTTGCCCACGTGATCTCTCTACAGCTACACTAGAGTCATTTAGCTGCTTAATTAGCCTGTAATTTTTGCACACTTTAACACTTTCTTCTTTTAAAAAAAAAATATTCAAAAATGTCTGCTCTATAGTGGGCATTTAAAACCCTCCTGTAGACTATCACCAATTGGTACAATTATCAGAATGAAATGTTTACATTTTTCCCCATTGTTTTTTTCAGAGAGTAAATCAGTGTCTGAAGGATTCCTGTACTTCATCACAGTTTCCAAATTGTAGAACTTTGTTAGATTGTGGTCGTGGTGATGTTGATGACGGACGTGTTGCTAGAATGTGGGTTAACGATTCCAGTTCTACTTCTTGCTTCGACATTAAAAATGGAGACTTTAGTTATGGGATCTACACACAAGCTGTTTTGCTAACCACCCAACCTAGCGCTGTACAAAGATATTTTTATGCTCTATTTTGGGGTTTTCAGGTAATATTACATATGTTGTACTTAAATTGAAATTATCTAGCCAGTTTCTAGTAGTTTTACGTTTGTGGTAATATTACATATCTTGTTAAACCCTAGATTGACTATTAACCTGTGAGCTTGAAATTCTAATAATATTGTTAAACCCAGGAGTCTAAATTCTGGTTGTCTTACTGTTCTGTTGTCTACTTGTTTTATCACCCCTCATGGATTTTTTTTGTGCAGTCATCAAGGACGATAAAGAAATGCAATTGGAAATTCTAATTTTGGGATTAGATAGAATTCTGAGCATGGAATAGATCCTTTGTTAAGAAAGAAGTCTTAAACTACAATATTTCCTATAGAGTTTATATATGTCTGTGTGTGTGTAGACATACAAAACATCAAACTCTATATGAGAAGCCAAGCCAGTTGCATCTTGTTGTGATGAACCCCACTTAAGCTTAAAGCTTGGTTGCTCACGGAGGTCAAATTGTATTTTTTTCCCCCTACAATAGTTGAGAATCTTTTTTTGTTGTCTTTTCATATATTGGATATGGATAACTACAAGGCATTTCATGTCCTTGATCTGAAAAGTGTCAAGAAAAGTGTCAATCTCAACACGGAGGAAGACACACTAGTCTTGATCTGAACAAGTAGCGAAGATGCGACATGGGTAAGATGAGGGTGGTAATATCATAGATTTTTGAGTGTCGGTGGACTAGGAAATGATAGGTTTTGCTTATGTTGACTGGCACGATGGTTTTCAAAGCCATGTATAACTAATTAATTTAAATTGCATTTACTCCTTTTATGAAGCCAAAATCTCCAATGCCTGGGTAATAAGTAAATTTAAGCCTTAGGAAGCACAGAGGCCAAACAAGTATTATCAAACTAAGTCTGCATTTGAGGTTGTAAATAAAATTTGTTATGTATTCTTGTTTCTTTTCTCTTCATGGAAAAATATTATATCGATTCTTTTCTCAAATCATCCATATAATAATGTTGAGTTAACTTGTTGCCACATTAAATAAGTTGGCCAAAACCCCTAGAGAACTAAGAATCATAACTGTGAGTGTTTGTTTGTATAAAGGGCTGTAATGCAAGGCATGCAGTCCTATATACTTGGAGAGAATTTGGGGATGACGAAAAAAAATAGGGAAGATTTTAGGAAGAGAGGTGGTGAAAATGTTGCCTGTAGAGAAAAGAGATGGAAGAATATGAGAAGTTAAATACAATTTTTTCCCTTCAAATCAATGATAGAGGGATTCAAATGTTGGGCAAGTCCCCATCTCTTTCTTTTCTTCTCCATGGGTGCCGAATTACTTAACATGAAGGTAAGTCATTGATGTCATATGTGATCCTTGATGTGGTGCTGCTCACATGAACCGAAGGCAAGCTGCGTGTGCCAACAAAAGTGCTAGTTGCGAGTGCCCACATGGTGCCAACAGCGTTACTGGCTTTGCTGATATTGCCCAAAAGTGCACCAAGTGAAGTGGAAAAGAGGTGGGAAGAATAGGTAAAATCATACGTGCATAGTTAGGATTTGGTCTCCCTATTTTCTATTATACTAGCTAATATCTTTATGATGGTTTCCATCCTCTCTTTGTTATATCTCCTCCTTTCGTTCTGATCTTTTTGTTTTCTTTCCTCCCTCCCAAGTATACATAGCTTAAGTCATGGATGCAAAATATGAAGCATCTGCATTTTAGTAATATAGAAGTTCTCCCTAATGTAAAACCTGAGAAAAAAAAATGCAATGGTCGGCTTCTATGCAAAAATTAACATGCTAATTAATTTTATTCCTAATCCAAATTTATATTACCAAGTTGTTCATAGATTCTTTCCAAATGTAGTAAGTTCTGGTTAAGAGGAAATTGTCCTTTTCATTGTTAAAATTTATAACTTCACTATCTTGTTTCAGTGTTCCTCATTACACTATTGATTAGTTTTTATTTGCTTAATTAACTGCTGACATCTTTATATATGATTCATCTGGAAATTTGAATTTTTATGAGCATAAGCAGAAAATTGCCCTTTGTTATCCATCATGATTAAATTTTTATTTGTTTTCCTAGCAAATAAGTACCTTAGCGGGTAATCAAGTTCCAAGTTATTTTATGTGGGAAATTTTGTTCACTATGGCGATCATTGGAATGGGGCTGTTTCTTTTTCCCTTGCTTATTGGGAATATGCAAAATGTTTTCCAGTCTCTTGGTAGAAGGTAAAATGCCACCAATACTACTGCTATTTTAATCCGTTCCAGAGTCTCTTGAGGTTATTATTTTTAAGAGGAAAGTGTTTCCTAATTAATCTATTAATCTGCTTCTGTCTAGGGATATTTTTGTAGTAGATGATCATAATTTTTTTGATCTTGTCCAATCATTGCAACACTAGATATATATATATATATATATATATAACAATGTCTTTTACATCTCCTTATGAACTGTTGCAATATTCTCATTGATATTTTGCACCAAGATGTCTAAGTTTATGCATCCCATTTGTTCATTTATAAGGACTATTTATGGTATTAGTTGCCAATGTCAATATGTTCCTCTTTTAATATAATAACTTTTTCAGTCTTCATGTAGCATGTATTGGATGGTAGCAAAAGGTGGAATCCACCAACCCAGCGGCTCCACACAGTCGGCCTCACGACCATCTGTGAGGAGGTAAATTGGGAAGTGCGGGGAGGGCTTTTTTCCTCGGCTTTGCCGTGATTCGAACCCTTGCCGTATGGTAGCAACTCTGTCCCGCACTAGCCAACTTAACCCTGTCCCGGACAGCATATATTGGATGATATCACACAAGATTTATCAGAAGGGAAAAATAAATTGTTCTAGTGGAAGTTTCTGAGAGTGGATTTCCACCTAGTGAATGTGCAAATGTCATGTAGAAATCTTGCCTGTTAGCTGTGGATTGTCACCTACTCTTGACAACAGCTACCCCATTTATTATTAGCTTCTTTATGCCTTTGTTGAGTTTTGAAAAGGAACTTCAATTATGTCTAGTCATTGTGGATGATGATGTCATGCAACTTTCACATTTCAATTACAGTGATGAAATGGTCCAAGTTATTACTAGATGGATAAATGTTTGAATGGTCAGCGAGACAAATTCCAAGTGACTAGATTAGCTCTCTTGTTATTTTGGGGAAATATTGCTTGTGATTAAGCAACCTGGCATTCCATTTCCTACAATCCTGTTTAAATTATGAGGATTGCATAATCTAGTAAAAGTTTTTGTCTGATAGTCAAATTTTTAATAATAGAGAAGCCAAAGTAATTGGTTTACAGAATCATATATTCTAAACTAAAAAACAAGCAATATTTGTACTTTTTATATCATTTAGTGGGATAAGGCTTGGTTGTTGTTGACTTCTTGTTGTTGTTGTTGTTGTAGTATCTATACTTTTTATACAAAAGCTTACATCTTTCCCTTTTGTTAATCAAGGAGACTAGAAATGCAACTTCGACGACGTGATATTGAAAAATGGATGAGCCATCGGCAATTACCCGAAACATTAAGAAGGTTTGGGACTTAAATTCCTATGTTGTTACCAACTCTCAAATTTTGTACTTCTTTTTTACCCATATGTACGCACTTGTTGTAATCTTTTGCTTAATGCCTGTAAGAAAGTAGATTCCGGTCTTGTCTTTATGGTTGCATGGAGTTTATCTCCTTTCACTGGAATCTCGTGTCAGCTTTAAGAATATTACCAAGGGTTCCTAATAAGTTTTTTTCCTAATAAAATTATGGTTTATAGGAGTGACTGATCCATGCCAGGAGTGGCCAAGTCTGATCCTTAAATTTCCTGATTGTCAGGGACTAATGGTTTTATGGTTGATATCTATCTGGTTCTTATTGTCTTAATAAAACCAATTCCAGCCAATCACACAGGCTGGTAGACTACAAATGGTGCTAAACAAATATAAATTAAATGGAATCAGACCCTTCATTGAATTGTTTAAAAGGTCAACACTGATCATCATCACTAGTTAGAGAATTTGAAAATGACTTCTTGTGAAATGTGAGATAAGGAAAAGACCAAAAGACGTGGGGGTATGTGGTTTTGTTAACAAAACTAGGCTACCGTGAAACTTGGATTGGTTGCCATAGTTCTTTCCACTGCCAGACTTGTATCTCTTTCCAACTCCAGTGGAAGAGCATGATCTAAACCTAATGTTACATGTTCTTAAAGCACTTCCTAAATGGCTTCTTGATAAAAATTTTAACTTGAACCATGAATTTATAGATGGTTCTCTTTCCTAACAGCTCAGACTGTAGGAACAAGTAATTAGCCATTCATTTAATAAATGGCACTATACTCAACCATTTGAGATAACTTTGAGAATCAAGAATTGATCTTTGCTATTTTTTGCCTTGAATATTCTTTGGTCAACTAATTGCTTCTTGATTCCACTTGTATTGCATCTTTGGCTTGACAGTTACATTTCTGTTAATATTGCAGGAAAATAAGACAAGCTGAACGATTTACATTGGCAGATACTGGAGGCATTGACGAAGAACAGTTATTAGAAAATCTGCCAGAGGACATACAAAGAGAGATACATCGCCATTTCTGTCGGTTTCTCAATAAAGTTAGTTAACAAAATGTTACATATCTAGTAGTTTGTCTTTAAAGTATTGCTTTTCTACCTCAAAAATTTGTCAAAATTAAAGAAAAAAGGTGCTATTAGAAGTCGCCTGGACGTTAGTAAAGCTATAGTTGGTTAGCTTGCAACTAAAAATAGTAGATGTCACTTAACTTTTATCTTCATGTAGATGGCTAAAAAAATTTCTTTTAAATGATTCGCTACATTTAAATCTGTAAGCTGTCTTATTTTCATTTTATAATTTCATCATGAATCAAATTGCCATAACTTATTGCTCTAGAACGACCAATGTTTCCACTTCACATACTCAAGCGGAATGAAGAACATGATTTGATTTCAGGTTCGCATTTTCTCCCTAATGGATGTACCAATGTTAGATGCTATATACGATAAGTTAAAGCACAAGGTGTACATTAGAGGAAGTAACATCTTTTATAAGGGAGGACCATTTGAAAAGGTGGTTTTCATAGTCCATGGTAAATTGGAAAGTATTGGAGCAGATGGAAACATAGCTCTCTTAGAAGAGGGTGATGTATGTGGCGAGGAGCTCCTTACATGGTATCTTGAGCTAACTTCAGTAAATAGAGGTATGCCCACTTCAAATATTTATGTTGTTGCAATCAGGTATTATAGTTTCGATATGATGTGGTTTAATGGGTAGCATAGAAGGGACTTATAATGTTCTAAATTTTAACATTTTTAGTAATAAACTTTATATATCGTGAGGGGAAAGCTTTTTTTCCCCTCAAGGAACCCTAGGTAGCCCCTTCTACCTAAACGGGACTCGCATGAAAGATCTAAAACATAGGAACATGAGTGAGGAGGCAACTCTCATACTATGTCGAGGGGAAAACATTAGGTTTCATCCTCAAAGAATCTCTTGCAGCCCTCTCTACCAATGGATATTGTTGATAAATAAGAATATTATAAATAACCACCTGTTATATTGCCACATAATGTTCCAGAAGTGCATAGTAGATGCATCTCTTGTTTAGTAGAGCTCCAAATCTCAAGTAAGCTTTCCTTGGCAAATAGTTCCTGAGAATGAAAGATCCAGATCCATCAAAATAATATGTATGCAAAGGCATACATGGAGACATTGGTTTCCACAATTGTAATGATTTTCATTCAGTTACTTTAGCACTCTTATTCTCGAATTGTAATATAAAATGACTATGTGAAATCCTGTTCCATGTGGAATTAGAATTGCGAAGTTTTTTCCCCCTCTTGTATTATAACTGTGTATAGGTTCACTGAAATCATGCAAGCATCATGTTTTGAATTGCATTTAACAGAGGGTGGGAGAATGCGATTCCCAGGATCGCGGTCGTTATCAACTCGAACTGTTAGATGTCTAACTGATGTCAAAGCTTTTGCACTCCATGCTGCTGATCTTGAAGAAGTCACTACATTGTTCTCCGGGTTCTTGAGAAACCTACAAGGAGCTATTAGGTAATGCAATTTTCCTGGATACAGAGCATTTGATTTTGTAACATCATTCTGCATATTTGAGTCTACAAGACATCATGGTTCAAAAATGTTTCTTTTCCCTCTTGTTTCTTGGTGCTTTGAGGGTCATAGAAACTGATTTACCAGAAAAGTGCTAGGATGAAGAACCACATTTGGTAATCTCTAACAAGTGACAGTGAATATAAGAATGTGAGATTCCATTAGATTCCAGTTTCAATAACCTCCATTTGTTTTCGAAATGAGGCTTGGTAGATTGGCATACACCATATTGTATCAGATTTTGTGCAAGTATAGCATCTAAGATTGCCTAATGCCTTGCTATTTCAATTTCAGGTATGAATCACCCTATTGGAGAAACATGGCTGCGAAACGCATTCAAGTGGCATGGAGATACCGGCAGAAGCGTTTGAAGCGCGCTAGCATCGCAAACAATTTGTCAGCTAATCATACAGCTTGACGCTGAACATGGGTCACCTTCCGCTGCAAAAGCTACATTTATGCCCATAATTATACAAGGCTTTTTGAAGCGTGGTCTTCTACATCCACAATTTCCCTTAGGATAAGTATTCAAGGCAGCATGAACATTTTGATGAATCCCTCTCATATGATGACTGCCATTGTTTATATGAATACGGTTGATGTTAGACTAGTATTTTGTTGTGTTATCTGCCTCATGGTCGAAGTATTCAGTGCATTGCCTGTGCGCCAATTAGGCTTAAACATGAAGACTGTTACTGGGCTATAATTGTCAAGAAACCGAAATCTTTGAGGGGAGAAAATCAATTATATCTATTCTTGTTTTAATGGAAACATTCAGAATCCACCCAATTTCTTTGACCAAGAAAAAAACTATTAACTCTATCTAGATCTGACAAAAGAAAGAGGAAAAACTAGAGATGTTCCATGATCCCAAAACATACACGAAGAGCATGCTTCCTAGAAATAAAGATTAAATGCAAATACACCGCCAAAGAAATCACTAGTTTGGAAGATGACAGTAGCAAAAACAGAACAGTCATAACAAGGCAGCTCTTCTAGTAAAATTCATGTGAAGCAAACGCTCGGTCATCATGCAACGGGTATCTCCGCAGGTGCCAAAACGGCTGGTCTCATGTATTCCTCTTCATCCTTTGGTGGATGGATGGTGACAAGATCTGGAAGTGGAGTGGTTGGCCCTTGCTTACCCTTTGGATCCCAGTCCAACATAATTTTGACCTTGATTCCAAGGACACCCTAAAGATTTGGAGGAAACAAGATTTGATGAGGTGGACCAAGTGCACAAAAGGTATAGCAGCTTTGTTATTTGCTACTTGGATTCAATGTTGAAACTAAAAATCCAAGTAGTATTTGTGGTGTGTAGAATAGATTAGTGTATTTCAGAACTAACCTGTCTAAGGAGAACATGCCTCACTGCAGAGTCAATGTATTCCTTTACAGGCTGACCTGAAGAAATCATGTATCCATCCTTGAACTTCATGGATTTAGCTCGCTGGGCCCTTAGCTTTCCACTTACTATTACCTGAAAGAAAAACAGGGATCAAAATACAACATTCATCTGAAGATCAATGGGTCTCTAGAATAAGTTTGTGTACCTCACATCCCTTTGCACCACTCTCCATGACAAACCTCAAGACACCATAACAGGCCCTGCAAGAAAGCACAAGTGAATAACACATTATTTTAATTCTAAAAGATTATTAATGAGATGCACTGTTTTTTGAAAGATATTGACTAGAAAGAGAGATGGATTCAATTGACTCTGAAACCAACATAGGCGAGGCGAAAGAGGCGAACTAAATGAAGTCTCAGCAGGATTCGTAAAAGATTATGTCAAAATCTTGGACAACAGCAGAAGTCATATATTGCCCATGAATCATCTCTTAAGATAATACAAAAATATTATTGGACAAGAAACCAACTAAGCACACCACGTAGGCGCCATAAGACTTCCTGTATGTTGCCTAGAATACAAGCTATGCACTACTAGCAGTCTTACTAAATTCTAACTTTCTAAGTTGTCAGAGAATGTATTGCTGAATGACCTAACAAGGAATGCTTCCGAACTAGATCAGTAGACATACCGGAAACAGGATCTGATTGATGTATAACAAGTTATAAAAACTAATATAAGAATGATAAATCGTAAAATTGAAGTGCCAAAAAAACAACAAGAACAAATCATGTAAATCACGAGACATGAATACTCAAACAGTAACATAGGAAGTGTAAAAGATAATCATAAAAATAATTCCTAAAATACACAATCATATATAAAAAATATACTATCTACTTAATCAAGTAGACACTGCCTTTTTTTTTTGCTAATCTAGGTATCCAACTTTTCGAACCGACTAATCTTGGAGGTGACCTGTTCAGCCCCACAGAAATTTTCCAACATCCACTAGGGTAAATCATTAAAAAGAAAAAGTAGAAACTACTTTTTTGCTAAATGACTCATATTAAATGTTTCATAATAAATGATTCCTATAACAAGAAATAAATTATTTGCACTATATGGAAAACTGATAGAAGCTAAGAAAGGGCCAAGTTTAACAAAAGGTAAAAACGTCCAAGATGGCGAACTAGTTGGTAAGTCATCATATGATTATAGAAGTACAAAATAATATTCAATACATAATGAAGCATTAATATGTTGCCAATCGCTTTCATCATGAGATCAAGAGATAGCATGACTGCATATAAATCAATGGCAATAACAATGTTGTCATCTTCCGACACAAAGTTGGCACAAAACAACCTATTTGCTGTAAGGATGACAAACATCACCATACAAAATCAAACTTAAGATATAAGCAATTTCTTACTCAAACTGGAAAAAAAAATCAAGACACCAAACAATTTACAAAGTACACAAAATATGATTATAGGAGAAATTGAAACAACGTTTGATTACTTTGTCGATCCATGAACATGTTGCCAGTAGCTTTAATAATGGATCAAGACCTTCTCAACATGATATCAAAACCAGTAATCTCAAAATTGCCACCTTCTGATACTAAGTTGGTACTAAGTAGCCATCTCGTTATAGATGATACAGGCGAGTTTTCTATGGACATTTAAGAGCATACGGACACATGAAAAAACATTGAAGTGTTTAAAAAAATAGTACTTTGTGGTTTACACAAAAGAAAAAGCATTAAATTGCAACCTAAATAAGCTAGGGCGAATGGAGTCTATCATACTGAATATAAACGTGAATAGCTTGAACAAAACTCTCAAGAAGAGGAAATGGCTTCGGACTAGAGTTTCCCATAATAATAATATCTTCAAGTCTAATTCGGTACACAATGTAGAATAGAGAAACATCAAAAATAATACCATCGTCAAAAATGGATTGGAAACAAACGGCAAATCAAATACCAACCTGCGGACAGCGAGGCCACCAAGAAGTTTGTAACGCAGTGATTCAGCTTGAGCAATAGCACAGAGCCCCCTATTGTTCACCTTCTCTGCGTAGAGCTCCACGCCGTTCTCAGGAAATTTGAATCTTTTCTGGACCACCGATGTCAACTCCCTAATTCTTCTGCCCTTCTCACCTGAAGCACCAATCAAAAGGCAATCAAAAACTGCCTCATCTATAAACCGGAACAAACTCCAAAATCAGGAAGACAACTCACCAAGGACGTTCTGAGTGCGGGTCGCCCGGATAATGATCTCTGTTCGCATGGGCGTAACCCTAACCTCGACACCAGAATAGCCATCCTCAGCGAGTTCTCTCGTCAGGACCTCGTTCAGCTCGGCAAAGAACACTCCGTCCGCTACGAACTGTACGACGATAGAGAATTCACCAAAACAAGCGATTTAAGGGTGAAGGACCGAAACGAAGTGGCGAAAAAAGAACATTCAGATTGGAGAAGGGCCAACCTTTCGCTTCTTGCTCATTTGGGTCGCCATGGCTATAACACTCGCGCCGCGCGTACTCGCTTCGATGAATGCCTCGCTCGTCCGGAAATCAAACCCTAGCAATGGAGAGAGATGGTATTAAATAGGAGTTGAGCGGCAGGATCGAACGGTCCGAAAGCGTCAAGATAAGATAGACGGTTCAAGTTGATGATAGGAGCTAAAGGAAAATATAACCGTCAGATGAAGGAAATGCACCATCCTAATGAATCAGATCCGTTATTTCGTACAAATTTCAGAATATGTCATCCTTTTCAAAATGCCCCTATGGTTTTCCAATAACTGTTTTACACTATAGATTCGATTTAGAAACCTTGGTGATGGGCTTTATATTTGAAAGATAGGTGTCCTATAGTATAATCAAGTTGGTCATTAAATTTATAGAATTAAATAAGGATTAATTTTTTACAAGGCATAGAAATACCCTTCAATATCTATCGTGACTTGTTTCGATTTCTTAATTTGTAAGGTACAGTCGTGAGAGCTTGATTCCAATTTTACAGGATTTAGAAATCCGGAAGAAAAAACGTCAATCGAAATGTAATTCGTATAAATTCAGGGTCTTTTTAAAATCAATTTACAGTTATTATGTATTCCTATAATATCAAATATAGATTCAAGTAGAGTTGTCAATTTAGAGGGCGAGCCCATCCGATGGGGCCATCTAAATTGACAACTCTACTTATGTGGTAAGTAGATTGGCTTGCCCTGTCAAACTATTTAAGTAGATTGGGTTAGAATTTTATCAACCTAAGCCCATCATGTGTCAACTTGCTTAGGCCCGCGACTAGCGTGGGTTTGCCCGCAACGGACATGGGTTGGCCTCGGGTTGAAAAATCCATATAAGGCAAGTTATGTCAATTTATTATCTTTCTTTATTATGATTTTGAAATAAAAAATATTACTTTTCATTCAAAATTAATGCTTATTTATGTGTATTTATATTTAAAATACCTATTTTTTTTAGATATATTTGATTAACAAAATATTTTCAAAGTAAAACGTTGAAAATATAAATATTTTTAAATTATTTTTTAAATTTTTATCAGTCCACGGGTTGGGCCCCTTAACACATAACCCGTCTTAGATTGGGTTGGGTTGAGGATTTCCCAATCCGCCAAGATGCCGGGTCGGCCAGCCCTGCCCCGCCAAATTGCCGGGCTAGTCATGAGCCAACCCGCCCCACCACGAGTTGGACAGCTCTATTTGTTTTACTTATAATGAAGTGTTGCTCCCACGTATGATAGATTATTTATGGTAGAGTGTTGCTCCCACTTATGATAGTATACTTGTACTGGAGCATGACTCCCATTTTAGATGATTTATCCCTGATACTTGTACTGATATATGTTATTGGTATGTTGTACTCATATTGATTATTACCTGGCACTACTTATAGTATAATTTGCAATGTATGTTGGTTAAATAGTAGATGGATATTCATATCATCTTCTGATGGTGAGTGTTTACTTTTGAGACTATATACTTTTGATCTCTATATTTTTATCTGTACTCTTGACCATGCACTATCACTGTCTATTACTCACTGAGTAATTCGCACTCACCACCCCTTTGTATGCTTTCCTTTCCTCAGGTAACAGGTAGATGTTTGAGGAGTTGCTTGAAGGATCCTGGTTGCTAGTCCCATGTCACACCGAGATCGTCTTGTGGCTTTTATACTTGTACTTACTGTTTACAGGTTCTTTGTTTTCATATTTAGTATTATAATTAGTTGTTTTGGTTTGTGGTTTTAAGTCTTGTGACTACTTTTATTCGTCTTTGAATTGTATTGTTGTGTAAATTATGCCAACATGCAGTTTATGATTTGTGTTTCTACCAGGCGTATAGGCTAAGTGTTAGTAGTTTTTATCTTCCGCTGCATTTATTTTCAGTCCTTTGGGATAAAGATTGTTTGTTTTGATTCCAGTCATGTGGGCCATTATTATGTGGTCTTGTTGGTAATGTATCAAGGTTTCATATGTTGTCATAAGGGGGAAGATGTTGTCCGATTTTCATTGGGCAAGGAAGCACCTTCGGGGCTTGACAAATAATCTATGAGATCATCAGACTTTCTCTTCTATTTTATCAACTTCACAACGTAAATTTTAGATCACAAAATCAAATCTATCATGAACAAGTTCTTCATTTTTAGTAACTTCAAACCTTTTGTGTGCAATTGAGAAGAAAGGAACATTTCATGATCCCAACGGCAATCATTCAAAATAGTGAATAACAAATTAAAGAGCAACGAATCAGAGCTATTTCTGAGAAAGTTGTTGATTTACAATGTGATACGAGGATTTGCTAGAATGTAGACAAGTAACTACTTCTCAAAAAGGAAAGGTTCATGTCATGTTCATAAAAGAAGAATGTCACTCTTGTAGTAGTGTCTACATGAATACAAGAATAATAATAATTTAACATAATAAGCTATGAATCTGACAGCTATTAGCTCCATTGCCATTCAAAATAAAGTTCATGATCCTGCGGATTGTTCTTATCCTCATGCATGTTGACATGCAAACATAGTTTGATATTAAAGCACAACTGTAATATGAAAGATAATTCACAGGGGAAAAGTATCATACCTAATTGAAGTTCAGAAGCAGAAGCATTAGTGTTTTTTTAAACTTGCATAGAATTCAATCAGATCAGGACACTCGTCCTTATAGCGAAGGATATACATCTCAAAGAATCTCTTCTCTGAATAGCTTATGTACGTCGACAACTTGCCAAAATTTTTGATGTATCCGTTGAACTTCAAGAATATCAAGATCTGATATCTCGGAATCAACCTTTTCTCCAAGCTATATGTTAATATAACTGGATACATCAGCACGTCAGATGAAGCATATCCAGCCTCATTCACAAAGAATTCCATTTTTCTCTGCAAAGTCTTCACAGATACATTGGTAAAGGTAGGAGACTTTCGGAATGCAGCAAAATAATCATCTTCGGACCACCCAAAGCCCCTGAACAACTCCATTTGCATCTTGAACTTGTTTGGATGCACCGCACTGACAGCAGACAGGGTCCAGTGGAACATCCCTGATGTCTGCGACACTCCCAAGTTCAACACGCGACTGATCAAGGATTTCAATGAATCAGGTTTCTGCAACACAATCCTCGGTCGGTACTGCAAGATAGTGGCGAGCTTCTGGCCAGTGACTCCAAATTCCTGTAGAATCTCGAGGTTGGGACGGACCCTTTTCTCAATGCTGTACCCAAGAAACCACCGGTTTTGCTTGAACAACTTCACCAGCAAATCCTTGGACCCAAGAATGCTTAGCCAAAATCGGATCTTTGGCAGAATGGTTTCAAATCTGTTATTGAGGACGACGGGATTTGATCGGACGAGGTGGACGACGTCGGATCTGGAGAGACCCAGATCCTGGAATGCTCGGAACTTTGGGGCCAGAGATTTCTCTACGTCCAACAGAAGACATTGGGGAAAGAAAACTAAGATATTTTTCACAGATTTGTCCTCGAAGCCGTAACTTTTGAAGAAAGCAAGGACGGAATCTGGCTGCTGCCGGGATTTGATGCCGCAGAGAAACTTCGAGGCATCAGCGGCCTTCTTCTGGTCGAAACTGCAGGATTCGACGAGATACTGGGACATGAACATGTGTTTCCCAGTGCTGGAACCAGCGGAGGCGGCGTCGGAAGAGTAAGGGAAGACGGTGAACAGGACAGCATTGCCGGAACGATAAAAACGATTATGATCGAGAGTTTTGGAGATGAGGGAGAAGAAATGGAACCTGTTCATCTCTCTAATTTCTTCCTCCCCCAAAACCCTAGCACCGGTGTGTGAGGCGGCGGGGTGAGATCGGTCCGAACGTCACAGTATCGTCAAAAACGGTAAAAACTAAAAGGCGCCCCAAGCCCCAACCATCTAAATTTTTTATTTTTGAAATGAATTTTACATTTTAATGTCTAAACCATAATCAAATTATCTATTTTTTAAGATTTAATAAATTTGAAAAAAGATCGACTAACTAATATAACATTTTATCATCCTCCTTTGAGTTTCAATTTTATCTTTTGATTTTTTTTGTCCGTCTCCCATTTAGGATTTAACTTTTTACCGGGGTACCATGTTGTTGTTTTTTTTTTTTTTTGTAAATATAGTTAGAAATACCATTTATCCTCTTTTTTTTTTCCCAAATCACTAAATTCTTTTTTTTTTTTTTGTGGTCCTATTTGTGTG
>JBBPFP010856484.1:0-15667 GCA_037974795.1 Kaempferia galanga | reverse complement strand
TGATAGAATCACGAAAAAGTGGATCAAATTCACATCAATTTTCTCATCCCTGAACGGGAAGAAAGGCAGATAGAAAGTATAAATAAAATCCCTATGATTGGATAGTGACTGATCAATTCATCATCATTTGTTGTCGGAAATTAAAATTGATCACATATTTAGAAAACCCTCAATCTAAGATATTCATTGGTATTACTTTTATGAGAAAATATCACGGCTTAGAAGATTAAGTATTAATTTTTAAAATAAAATATATAATAATAAATGAATGAGCTATATCGTAGAACACAATGTGAGGACGCTAAATTAAAATTGAATTGGGTTCAAACCAAATTCAATGGGTGGGTGCAAATATAAAGATTACATATGTTCAAATCGGGATTGATTTGAAGTTAATTTGATCAAGTTACGATCGAACTAAATTTAAATTTTCACTGAGTTCGATTTGTTTAAAATGAATTAGGATATTTTTAAAAATTTTCTCTTTATTTCTTTCTCCCTTTAATTTGCAAGGGTTGCATGCCTTCACCCATCCATCTCTTTTATTTTCCCTCCTACTCTTCTTCCCCATTTCCTTTTCTCCAACAGGCAAGAAGCGTAACTGCCCTTTTCAAGCAATAAGAGAAGCACTCGGCCTTCATCTTCCTCTTCTCGTGTTTTCTAAGATTTTATTGGCTCTGTAAGAATAATTCTCTTTTGCCTTGTCTCTCTTTGTGTCATTGTCAAATTCACTGAAGCTAGTTGAAATTGCTAACGAAGAAGGTAAAACTCTCCTCTTTACTTCTTGCTCTTTATTTTCTCTTCTCTATTTTTCTCAAAAGCAATGTTCTTCCTTTTATATTTTCCAACAAGTAGCCTTTTACAAGTAGCTCTTCCAACTATAACAACAGCAAGAGTAGTAAGTTGTTCCTTTCTATTTTTATGTTTCATTAATTGAATAAGAGTTGTAAAGTAACAACTTTATTTTATTAGGTTGTTAGTTAGGATGATTATTAAGATCGGAATGAAGGTCTCATATATCAAAATGCTAAATATTATGAGGAAATAAAATTATAAATGATTTTTTAACTTTGAATCATAGATGTTTTAAAAATCGACCGATCCTTGTTTCAATTAGAACTTATGTCTAAGTTTAAAACTTTCAAATTTAAGTTAGTTTTCATGTCCTTAAATTCTAATATTTGAAATTTTCAAAAATCACCATTCCTGATTGAAAATTCGTACTATGCCACTGGGTAGATTGAAAAATCACCATGCACGAGTATCAGAAGGAAGAAAAAAAATCATGAAAACGAATATCCTTACTCAGATGTACACTGTAGGTGAATCCTACAATAGAAATAGAAACAATTTATGGCCCCAAAGAATCTAGTTGTCTAAGACAAGAGCAGATGAAGATCCTAAAAGAACACGTGCAAATGAAAAGGAAAATTAGAAAAGTATTGACACAATTATGCATAAGTTTGCATGTATCTCCAACGTACATGTTCATCCATCAGCTGTTCAGTGTAGCTCACAAAGTGATAGAATAAGGTTGGATGATCTAAAAGATCTTTTTGAATTACTAGGTCACTTTCTTAGCTGATAACACGAAGAATCTCAAAGAAGCGACCAAAAGCTAAAACCAAAGACAAGGCAACTTATTTCTCGTCTAAGAACGCCAGAAGTTTTCTCAATCACAATCGACTTACTAATCCTACTTTAACCACACGTCTTAAGGCTTCCCTTATGACCTCCTTTCTCTTTGTTTCTTTCACTAGCTTTCTCATCAACTAATCATTGTGAAAAATCTTGAAGTTTTTTTGGAACAAAATAATCATTGACTTTGCTAAAATATCAATTGTAATTGTCTTTACTTTTAAGGGTAGTGGCAAATTAGTTATGTTCAACCTGATTTGCCTATAATTAGGCAATTCATCTCATCCATTTTCTTAGTTTTTTGTAATTGTCATTGCTTTCATATGATAAACTAATGTTATAATGTGTTATATTTTGAGAACAAAGCAAGCACATGCATCAATTACGCCAGACAAATCGATCGAATGGATGGTCCATGGATGCAAGAGTTCATTTATAAACTAAACTAAAAGCATACTTAACAGTATGCCGTGAGCAATCACTGTATTCCTTGTCTTTTCCGTTTGGAGAATGAAACATATCGCAAAAGTACTTGGAGAATGATTCAATTAATACATTTCTGCAATTTTCTTACTCCTTTGCTCAGTTTTCATACATGTTTGCAGAGAACTTACATCTGCCACAATCCTTACTACACTTATTTACTGGCACACACCCTGCGAGGAGCATGCACTGGAATTGTTCTCAGTTGGAATGCTGTGCCAAAGAAGCAAGTTTTATCTCAAGGCGTTTGGCTACCCGAAGAGACTCCAGGGCTTCTGCTTGCTTACCTTGTCGTTTAAAATTGAGTGCTTGGAGCTTTTCAGCTTTGATTTGTTCTTCCAGATCAGCTTTCCCTTTCTGTTGTCTCGTGTTGCTGCTGGCATAACTTGCTTGTTGTTCAGTTTTTTTAAGTGATTGGCTGGTTGTGGCAATTGTACCTTGCAAACCGATAGCTTTAAGAGCAGACATAAGTTGAGGATCAAATAGATCCTCTACAACGACATCATCCGTCACTTGTGACATACTGTCAGGCACGTTAGCAGAAGTTGAACCTTGCTCAAATTCTTCCAGTTGCTTTTCTAGAGCCTTTGCTAATTCAAGTTCTGCCTCTGCTTCATCGGTCTTTCCCTCTCTGCGTAACTTGAGAGCATTGCGCTTGTGAGAAAGGGACTCCTGTTGAATTTTAAAACGATCACGGCCAGATGGTGGTTTCTCTGATGGGCTAGATTTGTTCTCCTTCCTGATACAAGTATTATCAGAATTAGTAGATCTTGAAGCTTCCTCTTGGACCGAAATGGATTGCTGACCATCTTCCAGGTTCTTTTCCAAGAGTTTTGCCTGTCTAAGTTCCTCCCTGGCTTCTACTAACTTCCCCTCTCTTTTTAGTGCAACAGCCTTTCTCTTGCGTGAAAGAATCTCATCCTTAAGAGCATCAACACCATGCGCTAACTTCTGCCCTTGTGATCTGGAGCTACTAATTAAAATGGAATCCGATACCTCATTGCTGATTTTCTCTTTGAAAACACCCTCACTATCTGACTTAACTGGTGAAACTTTGGCATCTGTGTCATTGCTTTTCATTGGATGATCTGGCAATGAGTGCAAGGTTTCGTCGCCTTTGTTGGAAAGCAATTGTAGCATGTCTTTAGTTTGTTGCGACTGATGCAAATGGGTTCTAGCAGGACTTTCATCAAATATCAGACTTAATTTTTCTATAGAGGTCTGAGTTTGCGATCCTGCAAAATCAATGTCAGAGTCATTCACTAATTGAACAGATCCATCCTTTGATATTCTTTTCGATGTTGATGATGGTACTAGACTACCAAAGGAAATTTGCTCATCACCAGAAGAAGCCTGCTCTCTGCCAGAGATTTTTTGAGGAATTAGAGCTCCAGAACCATCTGAATCCACTGTCATGAAGTTGACATTACTTGGAACTTCCATTTCAGCAATTTGGTTTTCCAAAGCTTTTGCTTTTTCCAGTTCTTCCTCAGCCTCCTCAGTCTTTCCTTGGCGTCTCAAAGCCAAAGATTTTCTTTTTATGGCCAACAATTCTCTCTGAATATCAGCCTTACTTCTCTTTGGCTTAGGATGGCTTACAAGAGGGACATTATTGGTTTTAGACATGTTTTTCGTGGTTGTATTCATCATGCTTGCAGATTCAGAATTATCATCCTCACTCCAACCCAAGTTCTTCAGAAGTGACAACATTGCAGGATCGTGCATATCTTGCTCTGTGACATCATTTTCAAACAGTTCGTCTCTGAGATCCAAGCTCCTATCATCACTCTCATGAAGAGGGGTGAAATCCACCATATTCTTGCCTCCCACCTTATGCACAGCTTTCCTGGGACCAATTTCAAGATTTTCCTGCTGTTCAAAAATATTTCCTTTCGTAGTTTCTTCCACATGCTTTTTGGGTGCACTTTCCATTTCTTCTAATTGTTTCTCTAAAATCTTTCCTTTTTTTAATGTCTCATCAGCCTCATCCATTCTACCTTCCCTTCTCAATGAGAGTGCTTCTTTCTTCAGAGCCAAGAGTTCTTTCTGAATCATTAGCTTACTTTTCGGTGGTAGCTTAAAAGGAGAGGTTAATGTTTCATCAACATTTTGCTTTTCAACTGATTGAATTGCAGCTGCATCAACATGAGGGCTGACACTCTCACGTTTAAGTTCAGATGAAAGCTTTGCAGAGCTAGGTTGAAGACTCTCCAAATCCTTCTCAAGTAGTTTAGCTTTCTTTAGAAGCTCCATGGCTTCTGAAACATTTCCAGCTCGTTTTTGGTTAAGTGCCTCTCTTTTCAGAGTAAGCACTTGGTTTTGCATTGATTGAATATCAAAAGGAACAGACTTTTCACCTTGACCAGCTACTGGTTCTTCCTCCTCTTCAGACCAACCAAATGATTTTAAGGCGGCTGCCATTTCTGGATCATGCATATCATCCTCAGTCACCTGAAAATTAGCATCATTAGGGAGATCATCTGACAGAAAAGTGTTGAGTCCGAACTCAACTCTTGATGCATGCCCGATTTCTAACTCCTCTTGCCTGTCATCATCCATGCTGTTGATTAGAGCATAGAGCTCATCATCAGAATCTCCAGCATCTCCCAAAAGTTCTTGTTCTTCTATTTGCTTCTCTAGGATTTTAGCCTTCTTTAATTCCTCCTTTGCTTCAGCAAGTTTACCTTCTCTCTTCAACAACAATGCCTTTTTCTTAAGAGCAATAACCTCAGACCTATCTACACCGCCTATTTTGGAGCCTTGAGAAGGCCTTTGAATGGTTTCTGCTAGAATATTCGACAGCTCTCCCTCCAGACTAAGCTTTGCTGATTTCTTATCAGATTCACGTACATCTGCATCAGACCATCCTAACTCTCTAAGTTCCGAAGCGAGATCATCCTTTGCGTCTCTACCCCTTCGGGAGCTTAGTTTTTGTGCCACGGCAGACTCTTCATGACCATCAATTTTTTGGATACCGACAGCATGTATTGCTCTTGATGCCATTCGTCGATTCTTTCTTTGTGCAATTTCCAAAGCTCCAGCTTGCCTTTCAAGTTCTTTACCACGTTTAAAAGCCTGAAGTGCTTCCTCAGATTTTCCTTCTGCCTTCAATATTTTATGCCTTTTCTTCTCTTCAACTGCTTGTTGACGTAATTCCTCTGGGTTACCTATCAACACATCCAAAGTACTATGGTTGTGCACATCAACGGATGCGGTTCTAAGAATATCTGCTTCCTTGCCTGAGGCAGCAGATATTTCCCCAACACTAGAGAAGGATGAACTGCCTGCTACGTTCTCAAGGACAAGGCTTGCAACATGGTCTACTTCATGTTGTGATTGTTGTTTCCCGTCAGTTCCAAGGATCTGGCTAAGAACTTCATCCTCATGCAGGGCCTGTTTTGTATTAACTGGAAAATAAAATAACAAAAAAAATATTCCTATAAAATTATTTTCAAGGATGTTTCGAATGTTATCTTAGCAATTGATAATGAGCAAAAGTCAAAAGAATGCCCCTTTTCTATCAAATCATTGAAAGGGTGCCCCACTTTGATTTTTTATCAAAAGAGCACCCCACCCTCTTGCAAAATGACACAAAAACCCTCTGGCACACTGCATGCTTCTGTCATTCGCACTCCTGCCTATATTTCCACCTAAATCAGATCACATTGTAGGAACTACAATTTCGTAGCTACTCGAGTTGCCACACAATTGTAACAGCTACGGTTTCGTAGCTGCGTAACTGCTATAACGTGTATATTGGGTAAACTTTGAGAGAACATAATTTTTTACTCAGTTTTACAGTTTAGAAGATCTCTAACAAGCTTCGATTTGATATATTATACGCCGCCTGGTAAATCAAAAGTTATGGTCTAGTAAAGTTAAACTTGCAGTTGCACTAGCTACGGTTTTATAACTGCTACAACGTGATCCAATTTAGGCAAGAATATAGGCGAGTGTGTATGTGTTAAAAGGATGCGTGTGTCAAAAGGTATTTGTGTCATTTTAAAGGGAGGTGGGGCATCCTTTTGATAAAAAAAATCAAAGTAGGGCGTCCCTTTGACAATTCAATAAAAAGGGGTGCCCTTTTGATTTTTGCCTATTGATAATTGATAACAATAGATGTTTTTTAACTAAAGTATTATTTAACAAGCAGGTGGTGTAGAAAGAAGACATGGACACAATCAATAAGAATGACTAAAAAGCAAACCACTGACCCTTTGAAGTTCTTTTTTTATTTCCATATCTCAATTCAAATCGAGCAGCTTCCTCTATCTTTTTACAAGGATCGCATATTCGGACTGGTGCATCCCCTTGTCCACGTAAAATCATTCTCTGCTGAGTGCAATTGTTACAGAAAATGCCTCCACATCTGCGGCAATGATGCTGCAGCAGCAAAAAAAAAAAAAATCCTTTTGAAGAAAAGTTGGTCTTTGTCCAAGACATTATGAAATTGATTAAATAACAATGCCAAGAAATGAATGATTCTAACAAAGCAAATGATTAGTTCCCAAAGGTTTTTGACTTGGAATGTTGCCTTCATCGACCATGTTGTAAGAAAATTGCTTCTTCTAGTATCTAAGAACTTATACAATGGAAACTGAAAATAAATCAGAAGTAGTTTACTATGAAGAAATAAGAATTATGGAAGATTATCCTACCAACAAAAATTATCGGCAGGTACCAACAGGGAAACATTTATAACAAAAACAAAAGACCAGTAAGTAAAATGAAACTATAAATAGGGATACTTTGTACTGCAAGAATATATTTTGATAAAGCCAAATATATCTCAAATGTGCACCTGTATCATATCATGCATAGAACTGACTTGCATGAATTAGTTAAGAGAATTACTTAAATTACCAATCAATATTGGAACAAGGCTAGGCTAGTTCACTGACTACAAGTTATTATTCAAGAACTTGAATCAATTGTGATATAGAAGTTTATGACAAGAAATAAATCATCTATTATCACCAAAAATAGTTTTAAAAGATGGGGATGCAGTGGCGAGTAAAAGAAAGGAATCTGAGCATATGCTATGCTGCTAAGTGTTGGTTAGTTCTGGCTAAAGGATAAACTAAGTTGTTATAAATTTAATGGAGATGGGTGGATGATAACTTGGATTGTAGCACCACAAAATTAAAGAAAGAGTGTACAGTTACTATTTTAACAAGATGAGCAATGAAGACTTAATCAATTATATAAGTATGACTGAGTGCACTGGCAATGACTAATTTAAGAGTATTTCCAAGAGAGAAAATTAGTAGTGGCTCGCAAAAATACATCAAAGGAGCATACCTTTCTGTTGATAAAGGTGAACTGCGATGAACAACCCTGACAATGGGATGCATCAACCACCCAACTTCCTCCTCGCATTGAGGGTTTTGCAGGCAACCCAATCTTCTCTAACATCCTTTTTGGTGTAACAGAAAAACTAAAGATAAAAGAAAAAGACACTCTTAGTACGGTTTAGACTAGCATTCAACCTATGATTCTGCATTAGTTATTTTTCTCTGTCTAAAAAATACTTTGCCGAGATGATTAGGTTAGCACATAAAACAGATAATGTCTACAAGCCTGACACTAATTGGGATCCCTAACAATGAGGGGAAAACTGATATCCCTAATTACAAGTAAATATCATAAGATTGGATGGTCCTAAAGTTATTTTTCCTGAATTTCTAGCCACTTGCTTAACTAATAACACGAAGAATCTCGAAGAAGAGATCGAAAGCTGAAAATAAACCCAAAGAATCGAAGGCAATTCATAAGTTTATGAATATAAACCCCTATGACTTGCTTTACTGGTCTGATCTAACATCAATACCAACAAAAATTGTCCCTCGCTATGCAAATTACCAATATCAAACGATTGACATGCTGATGCTACCCCAAAGGAAATGCCTCAAAGCTCACAACTTTGAATCCTCACGAACCAAAACCTGGTATATTTAAGATTTAACATCAACTGTAGAATTAAATCCACGGAAGGCCGATTTTCATCAATCGATCCCAAAATAGACGAACGAAGGCAACGACAAAAATCGAAAGATCTAGCTTAGCAAACGATTAGACAGAAGGAAATAAAAAAAAGGTAAAAGGGAAGGGCTTACGGTCTGGGAGTCGAAGACGGCGATCGGAGATTGAGAATCGCAGGTAGATAGACGGGAAGAGGAAGCGCGAGAAGCCTGTTTAGGAGTTAGGATTTGGGGAAGACGACAGATCCAAACCACGGAAAAAGGTGAGGGCTTGGTCTTCGACGAAGACCATGAAATTGCTCTCAGAGAATGGTTTCTACACGCGCTACGGTTGGACAGAAGCCTTATGGCCCATGTATTTTGGGGGCCACTTTTGAGGTATACTGTTGTGTAAAGAAGAAGATTTATGAGCATTTTACACTCCTAGTACCCAACCAAGTTTAATCAATTTTATTTTTTTTAAAAAAATAATTAATTGCAAAATATTTTAATAAAGCATTATTTATATAGATTTATATATAAATTAAATTTAATATTTATGGGGGAAAAAATCTATATGATTCCACCAAAAATATTGGTGCTTGTATCGAAATCGATTTTGTTATTAAAAAGAAAAAAACGCAACGGCCACCTGGTTTTTGATTGGCTTATTTATAGGACCCACTGTTACAAGTTTATTTATTCGATTCGGGTATTGGCTTCGCCCTATCTCGACGATCCAAGAGTCGGCGTTTGAGAGAGGAGGAAGGAGCAAGAGATCATTCCTGCGGCGTGAGGATGTCGTACCTTCTGCCGCATCTCCACTCCGGCTGGGCGGTGGATCAGGCGATACTGGCGGAGGAGGAGCGCCTCGTCGTCATCCGCTTCGGACACGACTGGGACGAGACTTGTATGCAGGTACCTCTTCTTCTTTTTGATTCTCCGGATGTGTATTTTTCAGCTGCTCGTAGAATTTGCGATGTGAATTTCATTTATTTTCTCACTGCTTTCCTGAATTTTGAAGTTTTCGAGTTGTTCCCAATTCATGTGAGGAACCCTAGTTAGGAATATCGATGTTCGATTTACTGTTACTACCTTCACAACAGTACTTTTTTGCCTTCTTGCTTCAGGTCACGTATTTTCTCCATTGGAGAAGACTAGGGTTCCAAGCTATGATTGTTCGTTTATTTGCATGGTATTTTTTTTCAATTTCACATCGATTTGCTTCTTTTTTATTGTCATAGGTAAGTCCAAATTTAGGACTTTTAGCTTTGTCAGATAAGGAAAGATTACTAATCTTTGACAAAAGATTTGGATACTCAAATTCTTAATCCTTTAATACGCTATAGATTAAAAGTGAAGCAACATTATGAACAACAACTTCTTCTTGTCTACGAACACCATAGAATTACCAAACGTAGAGATGTGGCTTTTTCATGCATCAGGCATTATCAGGTTTTTCAGCTTGGATACCTTGATTTATCCTCCAATATGGTTGGCAAATATGAACAGATAAAAATTTCAGTAGCCAAAATGTTCTCCTCTCTCCTAGATGGCCGTTCCTGAACTAGAGGAACCGTTATCACTTTGCTTGCATTTCTTATTTTCTTGTATGCCCTCTTGGATTTAAAAGGCTGTAAAATCTTTCATGGGAGATGGTTTGACATCCATGTATCTCATCAGATGGGCATCCTAAGATGTTGCATTAGCATTGGTAGTTTTCTGGTTGCTTATTTTGGGGATTTGATGGCTTATCAGATGTCAGATACCTGGTAAAAAAACAATTCTAATAATCTTATTCAAAATCCTAGTTAAGGAGTCAACATTACAGTTTCTAATTTTAATTCAATGGATTACTCATGTGTTTGTTATCAACTTTCTGTTCAAAGTTACTGAGGTGTAATTTCGATCCTCCATCATTGGATCTTTTCTTTTTTAAAAAGGTAGCAAAAATTTTCATGATTCATGTCTACACTTGGATTAGTTTCTTTCGTTAAATTTTGGTCTTTGATTGTTTACTTGTTTCCTGGTTTAAGTTTGTTGAGAGCTCTATTCTTAGGCATCATGAAAGACAAAATGTCTTAAATCCTTAATTGATCCAAGAGACAATTCCAAATGCAAAGGCCAGCATATTTATAACCCTTTTGTGAATTCTAGATCACTTCGTAACATGCACACCTGAAAATTTGAATGTCACCTTTATGGATTATTTCATTTATTAGAATAAAAGGAATAATTTTTTGTAATTTTTTTTTCATTTCCAAATTGTTTACTGGCCTGAAGTTTTTTTTCTCAAGAACTTCAGGCTAGTAAGAACCAGCTGTTCCTATCATTTTTGGATTATACTTATACTGTGATTCTCTATTGTGAAATAATGTCTGATGTCACATGCTGAAACATGATGTCCCTTCAAAAGAAAGAATATTGTATTTATGTCAATATGTGCAGTTCGTCAGTTTTTTGGCAAGCACATATGTTAAGCTTCTTTTCTTTAGACATATTGTGGAACTTAATCATCACCTGGCTTTACTGCTTGTAGATGGATGAAGTTTTGAGTTCCGTCGCAGAGACTATTAAAAACTTTGCGGTGATCTACTTGGTTGATATCACCGAGGTGCCTGACTTCAACACCATGTATGAGCTTTATGATCCTTCAACTGTGATGTTCTTCTTCAGGAACAAACATATCATGATTGATCTCGGGACTGGTAACAACAACAAGATCAATTGGGCAATGAAGGATAAGCAAGAATTCATCGATATCATTGAGACTGTGTATCGAGGAGCGAGGAAGGGCCGCGGTCTAGTGATTGCTCCAAAAGACTACTCCACCAAGTATCGCTACTAATGGATTTGCGATGATTCGTAGCTTTTAACAATTACTATACATTTCTGAGTTGTGATGAGAATAAAAGAACATCCGTCTTGTACTAAAACTAAAATTATGATTCTAGTATTTCCTTTTAAACAAAATTTGTGCGGAGATGTTCATCTTAAGGAAGTATGAGCTCAATCTGTAGGAACTAAATAAAGCAACCTCTTCTTTGCTTCCCTTTCAATTTTCACTTGTACTCTATCACCTTCACAATCTTTAAAAAGAAACAAAGGAATATCTGATGTCACGAGCATCGTTTCCTTCCTCAAAACGACCGAACGAGGAAAGGAATGGAGGAGAAAGGAGATGAAAGTGCAAGAAAATATCATATACAAAATACAACCAACTGTTTAAAAATCTGAGGGTTTGCTATGCTTTGAAACAACAATGTGAGATTTACGTTTGTGATACTCTAAGACAAGAATAAGATTCTACCAAATAGCTCAACATTAGCTCAAATGTTGGATTTAATTCAAAACATAACATCTACAAAGAGTAAGATTATGGACCGGAAAGCCAACACAAGTATAACAATGAGATTTAGACGAAAGAACGAATTCAAGGGAAACATTACATACCCACAAAAAACTTCCTAACATCATCACCCTACATCATGAATAAAAGGTTCGGATTTTAACAGTCTTTTGTAGGTAGTAAAAACTAAAACTTATGCACTTGCGGATGCTTGCTTGATTTTGGCCTGTAATAGTAGACCTGATTCATCAGCTACATTTTTCTTCTTGGCCGCCATCTGCATAGCAAGAATAAGAACATTGCTTCGGTGACTGCCATAAGCGATGACAAAATATACGCTAATGAGGAGGTTAAGAATGGCATGGCAGTAATAACCTACATAATTAAATAGACTACGCAGTATATCTAAACAATTTAGGAACACATGGACTAATTTTGGAATTCCAGATACAAGTTATGATAAATATCAATAGTATGATTATCCATATAATAAGATCTTGTAAAACACACACACACACACAAAAAAAAAAAAAGGAACAATTTGCTAACTCAAGTAGGCCTGTTTCATAATCAGAATTTGCTTATTTTACAAACTACAGAGTTTACAGCAATTGGATAACTCTAAGACAGTTGTGTTTGGTATTATGGGTGGCAATCCATGTAGTGTTAATCGTATCATAATCGGGTTGTGCCATTTGGATCGATAAAAACCTATATTGATTATATGAAATAAGATATTCTATTAAAAATTATTTAATAAGATATAAGATTAACTAAATTCTTTAAAGGATTAAGTTATATCACATAAAAGTTATTGGTGCTTCTAAAATGAATTATCTCGATAATATATTTGGGTCGTTTCATTTTGGCTTCGAGTTTTATGTCTATAAATTGTGTTTCAGATCAAATCAGGTCATATAAAAGATCATGACTAATATAGCTTTAAATAAAACCTAAACTATGGTAAAACATGTGATTTAAGCTATCTCTATGTAAATAGGTTTTCCATTTTAGCAAATTCGAGTTTGAGTCAAACTTCATAGCTTTCCCTTTTTAAAGAAAATACCTCTGAGAGCTCATCATGATTTGATTTTAATAAGGCAAGCTTCCGGACACAATAGTCTTTGCCTTCAGCCATGGTCTTCTGCTATGAATAAAAAAAGCAAAAATTAGAAAAAGTATTGCTATTCTGATTAAGAAAATCAAATGATAAAAATACATAAAAGAGCATATGGATAATCTGTCATTTTTCTGAAAAGCAAGGGAATATGGAGGACGTTTCATCAAATTAATGGATATCATGACAAGAAGATGAACAATCAGACAAACTGTTCCACTTCTGAAAACCCCCCACAAGGTTTTTTTTTATACAGGTGCTTCATAGCAAATCAAGCTTAGCAATTTGTTATGCTGTTCATCATTACATTTGGAATGTGGTTTTGAAGTACCAGGATAGGATCATGTTCCAATGGCAGATTGAATAACTGTTGAAAAGCTGATCACAAAAAACCCTCAAAAATTTATTTGTGTATAATACATTGGAACCAAAACCCTATACTTCTTGTCCAGAACTATAAAATCCTGACAATGAGCAGTAAAATTATTATTGGTTGAATTAAAGATTATCACCACTCATAATATTAAGAATGTGACAGATGATGCAAAAATAGAAATAGTGGAAAATGTAAGTAGGGATCATCAAATTCACTTTTGGTTTTGGAGTGAAGAAAACAAAAGTTAGGAACCAAAAGCTGCCACGTACGGTTTCAAGTGATAATAATTAGCTAAAGAATATTGACAATGATAGCATAATATTGACAAAAATAATGAGAGGAAAAACTTGTGAGGATTAACTCAATGACCTATTTTCCATGGAAGAAGAGAAACACCAACAACAAAAACATAAATGAAAAAGATATGTCCTTCATGGGTTTAAGTCGTTTAGTAATTATGATTGCATCCAGCATCATACAATTTTCTTTTGTTTACATAAAAAAACAAGAAATTATTTTACCTCTTTAAATATGAAGAGTCTAGGAGAGGAGTATGGGTAGCATGTGGATCAGAATATGAAGATGAATGTGATGCGTAGACAGTTTGAGTATTATCAGAATATGACCATTGACAATGCTATTGAATATTACATATGACCTCATGACCAACATCAAGATGATTTAAACACTTATAATCTGCATCACTTGACTCCACAATTGACATTCATTAAACATAACTCATTGCTAGACAAGAATGATGTAATTACATTTTGGCAGGAAAGAAAAATTTGAAATTATTCTGGAAAGCTTTGAACCTACAGGCATGTTCGGACAGTGTATGGACTTTGGATCAGTAGACCAATATCTAGATTGTTAAAAGAATTGTGCTTTAGGAATTCATTTTTCTTTTCTGAGACAGAGAAGTAATATAGTTTTCATTTTATTTTATTTTATCTTGGGATTTTAAGACAATTCAGATAAACCATATGTGGTTTCTAAAATATTATATTGATCAAATCACAGGCAAAAAGCAGAAATCAAACTTCCCAAGCTCTTCAAGACACTTAGCTGAAGTATTATAATACTACAGGCAATAAGGTAAAACAACAATACGAGAGAGGCTTCTAAACAGGACCAAGAGATTCGCAAACGCACCGACGACACCCAAAATTTCACATTTATCGATAAAAAACCAACAAAGGATTTTGCATAAATTCTTATCAATTAAGAGGAGAGCAGGAATAACCTCGATAAAATATCCAGTGCCGACGTCGACGAGGATCTTCTCAGAATCGTCGAGAGTTCCGGAGACATAGAGCGATGCGGTGAGGGGTACCAGCATCTTCTTCCCTAAGAAACAATAGTACAATCTCGCTCAACAAAAAAAAAGAACAGGGCCGATAGCAGAACCGAGGAGGTCAAAAAAGTTACCTTTAGGTCGGAGGGAGAGATCATCGAGGGCGGACGCCGCCGCCTCCAGGCGGGCGGCGGCGACGTTAATCTTCTTCAGGCTATCTTCGAGTAGATTCACCTCGAGATCCGACTGCTCCTTGACGGCTTTGAGCTGATCCAGGCTCAACTTCTGCAGGTCGGAGGTCTTGAGGACACTACCCGCAGCGCCGGCTCCCTTCGCTCCTCGATTCGCCATGGTTGAACCTTCTCCTCTTCCTGAACCCTTCACATAAAAGAGGCGTGCGACGAAAAAATTACTTTTGACCCTTAATTTGCTATTATTTCCATTTTAACAAAGTCTTATGCAAGTTTCACGATAATTGTAAAATTAGGAACTCAAAGGATGTAATTACAATTCATGTATAACGCACATTATTTTTTTCAAAAAAAAAAAATATGCGGTGAGCGTGGATCGAACACGCGACCTTCAGATCTTCAGTCTGACGCTCTCCCAACTGAGCTATCCCCGCAATATATTTAGAACTTATACAGAATTTATTTATTCTATAATTTTTTGGAAGGATTTGCGCTAAAAACCCAAAATATACGGTGAGCGGATAAAACACGCGACTTACAGTTAGGTGACCCGCAATTTATTTAAAGGTTATAAAGATTTTATTTATTCTATAACATTCTTGCGGAAGGAACTTATCAAGCGCTAAAAAGAACAACTGAAATTCAGGCTAATCCTTTACAAGTAGGTCGTCTCTATTACCATATTTTATCTATGTATGTCATTTATATACAGGTGTCATGCATGCATGGAAGTTTCATTAGTACGCTCCGTATATTAAGCTTCTTATGTCTCTTAACACTCTAACAGCTGACTTACTATGCACAAAAGTGTAGGTGTAGTGCTTTTCCTCGAGTAAAGGTTATCCGTTTGAGCGAAACTCTTGGCTATTTTGTTGCCTTCTCAAAGAGCACTGGTGCGTAGGCCTCTTGACCGGGCCGTCTGCTCAACCGATCGAAAGGTGCTCGAGCGCTGAGGTGTTTTACCTGCTCCCCTCTGGTCGTCCGGCCAACGGGCCAGACGGCTCTGCTGGTCATCACTGGTACTGATTGCACCGACCGGGCCCGCGAGTAGAGCAGTCTGACGGGTCCACGCCAACTGCCACACTAACATTTGTGCTGGCCACTCGATTGACATGTGTCCGGACTCCGTAGAGTTCTTAGGGACTCACCGCATCAATGTAAAAATTGATTTTCATTTTGTTCAAAATATGTGATAACTCATCGATTATTTATCTCTTATATTTTTATAGAAAATCAAATTATCAACATTTTTATTA
>JBBPFP010855386.1:0-15672 GCA_037974795.1 Kaempferia galanga | reverse complement strand
CACCTGTCGGGATGGATGTCGAAGAGGCACCGACTGAAACTGGTAGTGCAACATCAACCATAGTATGAAGTCTCTGAGTGTGCACGTAAAAGTTACTTGATCAAAGTGAGAGAACTAAATGTGCTCGAGTTTGATCACACATAACAAAAATAAACCAAAGGAAGTAACTGGAATTACTAAAGAAGACATAGTCCCATGGATCAACAGTAACAAATAGACAATACAGATTGGGAAGTTTATACCTACATCCTTTCTGATGGCTTGCCTATGCAACATAGGCTTAAATCTCAGACATGCATTCTTGAACTTTTTTGTCAAAATAAAAAACAAAAGAATAATTGCACAATAGCAGTGGACATACTTAGAAAACCACTATAACCCTTCTTATTAGCAATATCAATTATTGTCAAAGTGAAGAGGATAAAATTAATAAAATAGAAAATAATAAGAGCTACATTGTCCAAAACATACAGGAAAATAGAAAATGAAATAGCTTGTGTGTGACATTTCTCTAGGATCTGTCACACTAGGGATATAAACTATGCTTGTTGAAATTGTGGTCTGAGCTTACAATTAGATCGTAGGTCCTACAACCCATTGTTGGGTTTCACAGCCAATCCCAAGTAGGATCTGAAATGGGCTAAAGATATTTACTTTCCTATTGTCCGATGTTTTGTTTTCTCCTTATTCTTCCTGCATAGGATCTTGATCAGGATAACCTTGACAACAGGATAACCTTGATAACAGGTTAACTTTACATTCGCGTAATTTTTAACTTGATCCTCATTAGAAGTAGACCATCATTATATCATTTTTTTAATAATATGAGAACTTATTTGGATCTTGAAATAGAAACCTTTTTTCTAATTTTCTTCATTGCCTGCCCATATGAAAGTTACTACTTGCTGTATATATGTTTAACACATTAATATTTAGATTACATTGTTCATATATTAATCATATTAATATTTTTGAATATGTTTTGTGATATTAAGATGACGCAAATATAAAATCTTCATAGTAATAATAGATATTGGAAGTTAATACTTATGCAACAATAAATGCCAAATATTAGATCTTGGAATTGTCATCCCTATTCCAGTGTGGACTGTGAATATGGTCTAAAAATGGTAATTTTAATTGCAAGAAACTCTTGTACTTGTCAGGCAGCATAACTGATCATATATCTGAACTGTACAAACAAAGGTCCGAATCAAGGAGTTAATATTCAGAGTGGATATCCATCTGAATATTCTTAAATAAATTATTAAAGAATTAAAATAAAATCATAAATTAATCATTGAGATGAACGAGATTAATCAACATTTGATTTCAATTTTCCTGCGATCAACTACTTCACTGTACTTTTCATACATTGGTTTAAAGTGAAACTGTAGTGTTTGAAAATAATTTTTGTATAGTAAGACAGCAGTATTGGCATCTTTTTTTCTCATCACTTCTCTTCCTCTCCATTTAGCTGGCCCATCTAGTTGGATCAGGTTTGGTTGTTGTACTTCTCTTCCTCTCCATTTCCTCTTTATTTTTGTGTTAAAGAAGTTCCAGTTAAGTTCTCAGTTATTGTCGCTTCCCCTCCTTGAGCATTTCTTGCTTTCCCACATGCTGTCCCACATGTTAGCTCGCTTCACATCCTTGCTACTGAACCTTATTGAATGATAATTAGTTTTTTTTTTAACTGTTACTGGATTGTAGCTTTTCTACCTTTCAAATACACCCTCTTATTGTGAATTTTGCTCTATGTTCAGGATTAATGCACTTTTTGATCATTTCAAGATGGGCTTGGATTGCTTTTTTGCTGCATGGTTTGTTGTCGGAAATGTATGGATATTTGGTGATCGTTCCTCCCCTGAGGACGCACCCAATCTGTTCCGGTATGCCTACAAACTTCTTAATTCTTGATTTTCCAGCAATCAACATTCTCTTTATCAACTTTTTCTCAAATCGCAGGTTATGTATAGTCTTCCTTGCATTCAGCTGTGTTGGGTATGCAATGCCCTTCATTTTGTGTGCAACCATCTGTTGCTGCTTGCCGTGTATAATATCCGTTATGGGTTTTCGAGAAGACACAAACCACGATCGAGGTGCCACTCCTGAATCAATCAACACACTCCCAACTTACAAATTTAAATCTAAGCGGCGGCATAACAGAGGAGAGGGCGGGAGTAACTCAGATACTCAAGGTGGAGGGGTATTTGCTCCTGGCACAGATAGAGAGAGAATCATGTCCGCCGAAGATGCTGTGAGTTTCTATCTACCGAAACTTGTAGATTAGTTAGTTGTAAACAAGATCATGCTCTCTGAGTTTTAGTTCGACACACCATTGACAGTGATCGCGGATCCTCAAGTGTTCTTATGGGTATGGAATTTTGTAGGTTTGCTGCATATGCCTGGCTAAATATCTGGACAACGAGGAGCTCCGTGAACTGCCGTGCCGCCATTTCTTCCACAAGGGCTGTGTCGATAAATGGCTCAAGATAAATGCTCTGTGCCCCCTTTGCAAATCGGAGATTGAAAACACCGCGTCTTCCACAATGAGCGGCGGCAACAACCGCAACCGGTGGATGGCAGGAAGCAGCGTTTAACAACAATGAGCAGATGCCTTTATCGCAAAGGGAACGATCCCCTACAACAAGCCGTTGATTCCTTTATGTCAAAGGATTGATTTCCCATGTCAGATCAAAAGAAAGAAAGAAATGCAGCAGATGACTTGATTCTGTGTCAAACTCTTTTGAACAGGTCTAGTTTTGTATATACATGTATCAGTGAATTCAGAAACGATCATCGTCAAATCATGTTTATTGGAACAATTGAAATCTAATTGAGATTATATATTTCTTTCTTTCTATCCCAATATGTTTATTATGTTTATATGAATCTTAATTTAATAGTCTACTTTCATTAGGGATGACAGTATAGGTAGGATTTGAGTTAGATTCAAAATCCTCCGTCTCTACATCCATTTATTATATTTATGCTGATCGAATATTTAATTTTCATCTCTATATCTGTTGGGGGAGTGAATATACATATCCTACTCAAATATTCTATTAGGGTATCTCAAATAGGAGACTAGATTCTGTGATCCATAATTTTATGGTCAGAGAGTGGCCTATACCTAAATTATGGCCAAATTGAAGTTGCAATCCGATTGTAATTGCTTATGGTCTATTAACGGATTTATCCGCCACCTAAGTTGTAGTTTCGATCGAGACGGATAGCCAGAGGCCGTTTGGAGACAGCCCTCCTCGACGACTGGCAGCCCGACCACCCTCCTACCTTTGACAGCCTCTGGATGGCCTCCAACCATCCGCTCCGATCCAAATTACAACTTAGGTGGACGGGTAAATCCGTCGATAAACCACAAACAATTACGACCGGATTACGACCTCAATTCGGCCACAATTTAGATGTTGACTATCTCCTGATCTATAAAATTATGGACTAAAGGATCTGCACTACTCAAATAGTTAGAGCTCTTGAAGAGCTTTTACAATGCGATGTCAAAAAGTAAAAAATCTCGTTATTCCCTTCGTTAAAAAAACTAAACCACTTATTGATAGGCCCCACACTTTCCTAAGAAGAAATACAATTAAAAAATTACAACCTCTCAACAAATCATTTACTTTTTAAAAATAAAAATTACAATTCAAAAATAATTTTAATTAAAAAACGGTAATGAGCACCTCTCTACCCTTGCGGATGCTCTTATGCTCTTACAACTTATAATTATATTTTTAAAATTCGAATTATTTCAATGAAACTATATATATTTACCAAATCAGTAAGAAAATAATTTAAAAAATTAAAAATAAAAATTAACAAGCTAACCATCATAAAAAAAAAATAAAACATTAAAAATAATTTATCTCGGCATCATTATACTATAAAAATAGCATCAGCTCTATATTAATAATTTGATCGGATATTAAGATTAATTTTAAAAAAATTCATAATGGATTATCTAATTATTTAATCAGATTAAAAAACTTATCACTTCTCCATTTGCATAATGGTATCATATTTTTTTTATAACTGAATATTAACTATTTTATAACATTAATTATCGCATTATCAAAGTCGGTACAAATTACTGGGCAGGTAATCCTCATCCTTCGCCGCACGTTGTTGATCCAACGGTTCTACGTGTAGCACATGGGCCTATTAAAGCTCACGGCGCGGCGGAGGGCGTACATCGCCGCGATCGAGGGGGAGAAGCAAAGCCCGGACTGCTCCTTTCCTGCATCTCTCACTTCGCTCTGCACGACAACTCTTGAATGGCCGCGAACATGGTGAGCTACTCTTCGGTCGCTAGATCCGATCCTTCGTATTGATGTTTTCATCTTTTGTTTCCGTGTTGTTTTCAAATCGTCTCCGTTGTTGTTGTAGGTCGCTTCAATTGCAATTTGTTACTTAGGTTTTTCCCCCCATTGTAGCGCCCTTTGATTCTTCTATGATGGTGAATTGTGCCTTTTGTCTCGCGGCTGGTTATTTTATCTTTTCTAGAGTTGCTTGCTCGTGAAGAAACTGAAGAGACGTCGGTTCTAGATCTGTGTTTTTTTTTTTTTTTTGTTACTTTTCAAATATGTTGAAAATCTAATCTCGTTAGCGTGGCGCCTTGGATCTCGGTTTATATACACTTTTTTTTAATATAAAATTTTCCGAGGTATTCGTGTGCAGGTACTGTATGCTAATGCTTTCTCGATGCAGGAAGAGAACCTAGATGCCGCAATAGATTCTTTGTTGAACGTGGAGAAGCAGATGAGGCTTGCTGGTGATGTGGCTGGGACGAAGAAAGCAGTTATTGATATTGTGGAGCTTTGCTATAAGGCACGCCAATGGAAGACACTGAATGAACAGATTGTTCTTCTGTCAAAGAGAAGAGGGCAACTTAAGCAGGTATGTTCTTCAGTTTCTTAGATTACTTATGTTATTTTAGCAAATGATACTTAGGAAGTATCGTGAACCTATGTCCGAGAGTGGCAAACAATGTTCAACCTAGATTCAAAGGTCACGTCAGGGATTTTTTATTTTTGTGTGACCTGCTGGAAGAATTCTTTTCTTGCAAGCTGTAGCTCTCAGATTCTCTTACATAAAAAATTTGAGATATCATATGTGCCTACCATTCTGTTAGCTGCTTCTTATTTGCGAATGCATTAGTTGCTGCCAAATGCTTAATTATAAAATGATAATAGCTATGAGAATATCCTTCCATTTTTTATAGCAAATCTATTGGTTTACCAAGATTGAAAAATATATTAGCATTTCATCTTTTATTCTATCTAAAATTGTCTCTTAGGAAATCATCATGTGCTATCCTATAAGACAGAAGCCTTGTAGATGGTAGAGAATCTAGCATGTAGCAAAATATCATATGTGCTCAAAATGCTCAATAGAATTACAAATGCCTATTTCGTAAACTCCAACTCAACTTGTGCAGCTGCACAAATATTAATAATCTTCTATTACCATGATACTTGATATAGTTGTTGTAATTCAACTTGGTACATAATTTACTCTTATCAACAATTGGCCTCATGATGTTTCATAAAATCATCTACACTAGGATCACTTGAATAAAGCTGCAGATCAGGAAGACAAACATTGACTATAGGAACAACTTTTATCATTTTCTTCATTTCTCTGAAATAGCAAAGCATGAAGTCTTACTTCAAACGTCATACAACATTTTTATTATGATGTAAAAAAATGTGAAAGCTATCGATTGATCATCCTGCTATTTTGTTTTGGTTCTTTCTTTTTCATGACCTTATGTTTATTCCTTACCTTGTTGAGGAAATAACTTATGTTACTCATGTTGGCAATTATATTTGTTCCAAGTTCACATTCGTACTTGTATATAAATTTTCCTTTGAACTTATTTTTGATTATCAATTTATTGAACCCAATTATGAGTGAGTTTTTTTAAATGAATATTTTATATCCATTCTTGTAATGGAAATTAGCCAACCCCACTTAGTGGGATAGAGGTTTGGTTGTTGTTGTAGTAGTTGAATTCTTGTAATGGAAATAGCTACTAATTGTTGTACAACTATTACCGACTTGTCAGACATCCATTTTTACTTCTTTTTTTATACAGGCTGTAACTGCCATGGTGCAAAAAGCTATGCAATACATTGACGAAACACCTGATATTGATTCTCGCATTGAGTTAATCCAAACTTTGAGCAATGTCTCAGCTGGGAAGGTAGATGATCCAATTCTTGATGAGCTATGCCACTATGCTTATTTGGTAGACTTGCAATGTTCTTCACTGGTACTGAGAATCTATTTCGTTAACTCATAGATATATGTTGAGATAGAAAGAGCACGGTTAATTAAAAGACTTGCAAAGATTAAAGAAGAGCAAGGCCTTATTGCTGAAGCAGCTGATTTGATGCAAGAAATTGCTGTAAGTTGAGGCATGATATGAAGTCCTAAGTCATAACTCAAACCAGAATTTGTTTGCTTCACATTGTCTTTTCTTCTTATTCAAAAAATTATTTCTTGCAGAATTGGTTAATTTTATTTTCATGGTGGTTTTCTTAGGTGGAGACTTTTGGAGCAATGGCCAAAACTGAGAAAATTGCTTTCATTCTTGAACAAGTATATTATTATAAATGTGCATTCATGTTAATAACCAAATATCATTTACTGTCATAAACTTTCTTGCTTATAGTGCATTAAAAAAACAATTCCAGGTTCGACTGTGTTTAGATCGTCAAGATTATATGCGTGCACAAATTTTGTCAAGAAAAATCAGTCCTCGAGTGTTTGATGCAGATGCTTCAAAGGAAAAAAGGAAGCCAAAGGAAGGGGACAGTGTTGTCGAAGAGGCACCTGCAGATATACCTTCCCTGTTGGAGCTGAAGCGCATCTACTATGAGCTTATGATTCAGTAATTCCACTTGCCTTTAGAACTAGTTGATACAATAGCTTTGTTCTTTTTCATCCATTGCAACAAACCATGTTTTTCAATTCATCAAAGCATTTCTAATAGTTTGTTACTTAAGCTCTTTACGTTGACCTATCGTTGGAAACTATTTTTCTATGCTCTAGATCTTGTTTCAAACTTAACAGAATGCTTTGGTATTCTCATATATGTGAATATTCAACTAACTTAACTGATGTAAACAAATATGCCAGATTGAGATTTGAGATCTTCTAAAACATGCTCATTTGGTTTTAATCTGTAAAAAGATCATTCAAGGTGTTAAACTTTTTGAGAAGAAATACAATATATAGTATCATTCAATTTGTTTTAGTCTGGCACCTGTAAGTTAATCACACATCAACTAAAGGTGCTCAACTGTGCATCTATTAGGTGAAAACATATCTGTGTATTTCTGTACCGTTCCATTTTTTGGAACTGCAAACTTGTTTCAAACCTGGTGCACCCTCAGAGGAAAATTTTTATCAGCTATAAGAAATTCTCTACTAAGTTTTTTTTTTTACAATTTAAAATTATTCACAAATATTTTAATTGATATTCTGCATCAAGCTTAATGCCATACTTGGACTTGTAGTTTCATTTGAATTGTTTTATACGGCAATTGCCTGCCACCAAGTACTTGTGGTCAGCTAGAGAATTGGTTTCTGTATGCCTATCAAGGATTTTCCTCTAAATTTTCTCTTTCCTTCATGAATAGGGAAAATAGGATATTTTTCTTCACATATATTGGAATTGTCCTTTCTGCCCTAATTATGCTTCCTGAAGTGTATTTTAAAGTGCTTCTAGGGAATTCTCTTCTGTACACCTATCAAGGAGATTCCTCTAAATTTTCTCTGGCCTTCAGTACTAGGGAAAATAGGATATTTTTTCTTGCATATATATATTAGAATTCTCCTTTCTGCCCTAATTATGCTTCCTGAAGTTTATTTAAATTGCTTCAAGGGAAGCTAGTGGACCCTCCCTCAAACTTGCTTGTATATTGCATTACTTGTCATTTTGTGTTTACATCATACATATTTAATGAATAACTAACGAGTTGATTTTAACTTGATTCTGGTGCAGATACCATTCTCATAACAATGATTATTTAGAGATTTGCCGGAGTTACAAGGCAATATATGACATTCCATCTGTAAAAGAGGACCCAGCAAAATGGACTCCAGTAAATTGTGTTTTTTTTTGTCAGTTTTCCTTGGACACTGCATTAGATTTATTCTTACGGTTAATCTCCTTATAGGTGCTAAGAAAAATTTGTTGGTACTTGGTGTTATCGCCACATGATCCTATGCAATCAAGTCTTCTCAACTCTACACTAGAAGATAAAAATCTTTCTGAACTTCCTAACTTTCGGTAGGGATATATTTGGATGTTTATCTGTTGGTGGCTTCTATTAGCTAGATTATTCTCTATTGTAATGTCACATGCTTATCTTTTGCCATTCACCATGCTAGCTTTTTGTTGAAGCAACTAGTGACTATGGAGGTTATTCATTGGGCTAATCTTTGGGAGATGTACAAGAATGAGTTTGAAATTGAGAAGAATCTTCTTGGTGGATCTTTGGTTCCAAAGGCAGCCGATGATCTAAAGCTGAGGATCATTGAACACGTACCTACTTCCTAAAGCCAACTATATTTTTCTGTTGCATTTTCAACATTCTTTTGGCTTTAAAAATTCAACTTTCTTTTGTTTTCAGAATATATTGGTTGTGTCCAAGTACTATTCGAGGATAACCTTAAAGAGGCTCTCTGATTTACTGTGCCTCAGTTTACAGGTTTGGTTTTTGGTCATTACCTAAACATTATTGATTGCTTCAATTTTTTCGTAAGTTTCTCTATTTTCTTTTTATTTGAACTTCGTTTGCTGGAAATTCTACTGGATAAGCAAAGTAATAGTCATTTCTACACTGACCTCTCTTGTATTTTTTTCCTATTGCATCATGCGGCCATGCCTGATCCCGAAACTAGGCAACACTGTTAGACTTTTTATTTTTTTACTTAATCTCACTTGCAATAGGCACCAGATTTTTGGGCACTTCGGAAACAAATATGAATTTATAGGACAATGAGAAAAAAAAAATCTTGAAAAATATTATTATTTATGAGCGATCAAGTCTAGCTCCAGACTCCAGTCAAATGTTAAATTGAGAAAAGTTAGACATTAATATGTTCAAAGACAATCAATATATTAGGTAGTTTACTATTGCCCTGAGAAGAAAATTAAACCCTGTAAAATTCTCACATGTTTCAAAACAGAAATAGAGGTAATGTGAACAGCATGAAAATCTAAATATTAATGAAAGGGAAGCAACACATAAACAAGCTCAACTATCTAGAAATCCTCAAGATGTAGGATGTATCCTCAAGGTAGGTCCTTACACACTGGTCAAATCTCAAGTCAGATGTAAAAACTAAGCGCTCTCACTCATGGACCTAGAGGTATGAGAAAAGATTTAGCAGGGAAAGTTGAAGTATAATTCTAGAAAGGAATATGCTAATGTAAAATCATCTCAAATGGTCAGATCAGACTGCAACAAAATCTCATTGCCTGCTCTTGGTGTTCAGATGCAATTGCAAATCATATCATCAATATTATATAGAATTCATCTGGGGTATATAAAGACCTGTGGTTTGTCCCATGAACATAGTATTTGTTAATGTTTATGTGCACATGGTAGATATTATTTGTATTTTTAAACAGGAAATTTTACTCGCGGTTTTTTTTTTTGCTTCTGTGGTCTTCAAGAGTAGTATAATTCTGTCTTAGATCTGGTGCCTGATTTGAAGAATCTTCGGGAACTGTTTCAGGAGGCGGAGAAGCATCTGTCAGATATGGTAGTATCAAGAGCCTTAGTTGCGAAGATCAACAGGCCCATGGGAATTGTGTGCTTTCAGACTGTCAAGGATAATAACGACACACTCAATGCATGGGCAACGAATTTGGAGAAGCTACTTGATCTTGTTGAGAAGAGCTGCCACCAGATCCACAAGGAGACCATGGTTCACAAAGCTGTTCTCCAAGCCTAGTTATCTTTTCTGTCTAGTATACAGTGGTTTCCTGACAATTTCAGATTTAAATGACGACAAGCTTGCTTCGAGTTCCAACTTGGCGACTACTTGAATGTTGCAACTCGGGGCTTAAGTACGCCTATTAGTTTTTCCTTATGGTATCCTGTTTATATTCATGCAAATGTCTTTTGTTCTCATCCATGTTGAATTAAAGATTAAAGATTGTGTGGGTCAGCTACCAAAATCCTTTCATTATTGCTTGGATGTGTGATTAGATTTTGATTATGTATTTAGCTTATACAATATCATGGAATTGTTGCGATCTTATGATTATTTTTTGTTTTTTTTTTGAATATTTCCTTTTTTCTATGCATCATACCATAAAATACTTGTTTTTATTAGTCTCTTATAAGTTAGAGATGCATTGAACAGGTTGAATTGCCAAGTGGATTGAAGGAACAAAGTATTTTCATGTAAGGTTTTGATCTCGGATCGGATTGATACAATTTTAATATCGTATTGTGCATGCTGAAATAATTTGTGTTCTTTTAATTTTAAATATAAATATATATTAATTTTGAGGTTGAATTTATATTTCAATAGTTTGATATCGTATTGTGTATTGGAAAGTTCGATTGGATTAATTTTAAATTTTATTTTTATTTTTAAAAAAATCTTAGTTATTTCGGTTTGATCTCAATTTTAAAATTTAAAAAAAAATTAATTCAAAAATCAATTAAACCAAATTGGTATCGATTCATTGCTCACAACTGCGCCGTCAAAATTCGATTAATTCAGATTGAATTAATCAATTTTATATCAATTTATTTAATTTTAATAGTAAAATTTAATTTATCCTTAAAAAAAACTTGATTAGTTCGATTCCGATTTGTTTAATTAGGTCTATTGGATTTGCTAGGCAAACATTCACAAGCATCAAAATAATTTTTTATCCCTCCCTAAATTTGTCCTGATTAATGTATGGACCTCCAGCCATCCACTCCAATAAAAGTTGCAAATCTATTTGGATAATAGTTCTCACCTGGTTCACTATTCTCAAATATGTAGCAAATCGATGTGACGCCCTTGAAGCTTTCATGTTCAGCAAAGCTTGCTGAAAATAATCATAAAATCAACAAGATATTGTTAAACCCTTTAATGGAGTAGTTCAGCAAGCAACCTTACATAAAACGTATGTCTTCACTTCCAGCAATAAGTCGAATGTATCAAAATTACATTACGAGAGAAGACAAATACCTACAATTTGAGGCCACATCATTGTCTCATATAATGTTTTTCCACGGGCATACTAGAACAAGGTTTTGCAGCAGTTCCCTTTTTCACCTTCTTTAACTTGTCATACATTTAATTCATTTTCATCAGGTAATGGGGCAAAAACTGATTCCACTTCAGCAGGGTCGACTTCCTCCAATCTGGATGGGTTCCATTTCGGATTCTGCACGACGGGAAGACTAAACATGAGCGCAGCTTAAGAAGACAATGCTTGATCATTATGCAGATAGTTTTACTACGGCATGTTTGGTACAATGGAATTAGAGAAATGAGAATTATTCATTTTTAGATTTCATGCTTAAAGCAGAAGTGAAAGAAATGGGCATTCCCGCCTTCAAATATTGCATTTACATTTATGCAGTTACTTCAATTGGCCCTCCGCCTAATCTTATCGACGACACTTACTTATGGTCGTCGGAATCATAGAATTCTTCATAGTATTACCCAATAGTATCCATTTGGGCAGTGTTTCTATTGAGCTTCGAATGAGTTTTAGGAGATCAGGTAAGTTTTTCAACAAATTTTTGTGAACTAAAATGCTTATGGAATGAGTAACATGTTTTCGACCGGTATGAATTGGCATAATGTTGCTCTAATTATAGAAAAGTTAGGTTGGTAAAATGTAATTACTAATGCTAAAGTTACTAAGAGTTTAACAGCTATTTTTTTCATATAATTATTGGGATTTAATCAATTAATTGCTATAATTCTTGAAGAAAATAAATTAATCATGACACTGAAATCAGTGAACTGGCATCTTCCTTTCTCCATGCTCATAACTTGGAAGAAGTTTTCTAATCTATTTCATCAATAAAAACAAAGTTGGAATCAAATCACTCAGACTAATTCCATTCAAGATTGCATTTCATTCTCTGAATTTTCTCTCTACCATGCCAAAGGAGCCCTAGGTCATCGTAGGACATCGTAAAGATAAGCCATATTGGAGAACCAATTTATATGTCATAAATGAAGTGATGATAAAAAAGTTGAATTTTTCTATAGTTTATCCTCCACATAACAGGATAGATTAGTGATCTTAGGATCCTAGTTTGCATGCTTCTGAGGATGAAGGTATCAAAGTACTCCACCAATTAGAATTCAATAATCATTATAGTTACTATAGTGTGAAAATGATAGTCACTGTATCAGCTCTTATATTCTCAAAATAGAAGCTTTTCTCAGACAGAAGGGTTACCTGGTCCTTGTCCACCAAGACAGCTCGAACACCTTCAGCAAAATCATTTCGAAGTGAGGATCTCAAAGCGATCCGGAATTCAGTTTTCATTACTCCAGCTAGCTGTAGTATAAAACCGGTTATATCTGAATAATTATTTGTGGGAAAATAATATATATGACTTGTTGAAACGACTTACTTTTGATAGATGATGTTGATTGTTTTTATGTGCTAATGCAACTTCAGAAAAATGTTTTTGGGTGAGGCAAAGAGAAAACGGAGCACCTTTAGCTATTCCAGAAAGAGCCTCACTAGCCCATTCTGCCATTGACAAAATTGATAGAAATTAGTCGCATACTGTGGAACCATAAATTAAAGATAAGAAAATCTGAGAGAGAGGTGTTCATGGCATGTGTCTATTTACTAAAGAATGTCACAGAAAATAAAGACTAACTGGTTTCCAATTTGTGATGCTAAAATATATAAATTGGAGAAGCAAGGAGAGATTTCTTTAGATGATAATCTAACTTAAAATATCCTTTGTCAGAGTCAGCAACTGCATTTTTTTTTTTTTTTTTTTTGCAGGGTTTGGAATTCATTCTATATCAATTGGCACGAGAGAAATATTTCGTTCCACCTGCCAAACTTCACCATTGCCATGTGCACTGTCCACGTGACCTAACTTGAATCATATTGCCAAAACATCAAACCAATGTGATTCAACCAAAGTACAGTAAAACATTTCCCCAACCCACTACTCTGGTCAGGTGTTTGGCTGGCACACCTGACACTCTCCAGCTGGTAGGGTAGTGAAACCCCAGATCTGCACATGATTTTTTTTCCTTTCGATCTAGTGATACATTAAACACACTTTTACCTTTTCTTCCCAAGAGATATTCTACAGAATGTGAATAATTAAAATAAATTATCATAATTCAGAAATGTACTCTCCAGTGCTTGAATCCAACAACTTAAAAGAAAGTAAGCAAAGCAAAGCAAAGCGAGTAGTTCATGGAGCTCTATTATTCACACATGAAAGTTTGTCGTTTTGGTAATAGATTATAGACAAAGAGAACACATCAAGAACATACTAACTATATGTTTGTAAAAACATAGTAATTTATATTATCTTTAACCTTGTTAACTATAACATACCTGCAGTGTCAGTACTTGTTTGGTGCCTTTTCAGCTCCTCTACTGTCTCAGAAACTGATCTATTTACACCAAAAGATGAAACAATTTGAGGTAAAAGTGTTTTCAGTTGAGACTCTGAACCAGGTTCTTTAGTGTACTCCGCTAACACAGCTTCAATATCTTTGTGAGGCTCATTGGAGCTGGCAATAGAAAATATTGTATGTCAAATTGATATTTAAATTGTTTTTCTCATTTTTGAAGAACAGCCTAAGCTAAGAACACGAGCAATGGAATAACAAACAACTAGAGTTTGGTAAATTCATCATAAGAAGCACCAAGTTTCATTTTAGTTCTATCCATTACATACAAAATCAGTGGCAAAAAAAGAAGTATAAAGGCTTAGAAATAATCTTAGCGTGCAATTTTCATAGTTTCCAGGACACTCTTTGAAGAACCAGTAAAAGTTCCATTAAACTAGAAGTGAATGATCATCTATCAGATGCACAGCTACTGCACTCCCTCAAACGATAAATTAAGAAAAGTAAACTAGAGATATCGCAGACATACAAATTGATATTTTGCAGGGCTTCCTTGAGCGCAGCTATGCTACCAGAGGGAACAAAATGAGTTCCAAGACCTATGTACAGACTATCAGCAGGAGAGGATATTCTTTTTCCAGTCAATCCAAGGTATGCACCTGTAACCAAGGGAAGTTAGTAATAGCAAAAGAAAGTCCCACAAGAAACACCCTAGAAACAATGTAATATATGTGAGTTGGTTGTTTAGATGACCCTTCAAGAAAGGTAACTGTTTATTTTGAATGAAAAACAAATACTTTAATAAGATTTGCAAATGTCTAGATAATTTATGAAGAATGAAATGTCAAACTTCATGCTTATATAGCAACTTCTTAGTAAGAAATAGACATCTCAAGTATTCTTCATGGGATAGTGATTGAACTAGATTTATAACCACAATAGTATAGCAGTATATACTTAGAGAAATAAATACTGAACCACTCAGACAAAAAAAAAAGGTTATTTCAACACAAAAAACATGTTTGCAATAGAAGCTTCAAGATGCATACCAATTGCTCCTTCCCCAGGAGTATTGGCAGCGATATAAGCAAAACCAACATCTGGAAACAAACCAATTCCATTCTCTGGCATTGCAAGAAGAGTTTTCTGGCTCACATATCAAGATAGAAGTAAGCATGCCATAGAAAAGGCAATCATAACCATCAGAGCACAATATTGAGAATTGTTACAAGTACCTCAGTGATGATGCGATATTGACCATGTCCAGACAGCCCAATTCCAAACCCCATAGTCACACCGTCCATTAAGGAAATGTAAGGCTTTCTATACTCCGATATTTTACATATCAAAGAATACTCTGCAGCAAATACCTGTGAGGAAAACCAATATGAAAAATCCATAAGCCTAAGTGAAAGAAAAGTCCATCTATATGGAAAGAAAATTCAAAAAATCTCTAACAAAGCACAAGAATCAGAGATGTCATACATATAAGTTGGCAAAAGAAAAACCATAAAAAGCATAAAGATAGTATACCACAAAAGATTACACTAATATGACCATATAACCTTACAAGTTACAACATAGATAACCTTAGAGCACCAACCTTGGAGCAGTTCAAGATATTTAAAAGTATCCAGGTTTTAGTAGGGATGGCAATGCGTAGGATTTCATATCCTCCGTACCCATCCCCATCTATTATACCCATCCTCATACCCATGGGATATTTAACTTTCATACTCATCCCCGTACCCATTGAAGGATTGGGTATCCATATCCCACCCATCATCCTATTACTATCTATCATTCTCTTTTTTAAAAAAAATAAATTATTTCAATGTATTTGTCTACTCTTCCTTGTCTGCCACTCCTTTGACCAGGTGAACATTTCTCACGGAAAAGAAGATTAGATCCATGTTGGTGAGTGGGCTAAAGTTTTTCTTTCCCAATAAAAAAAGGTTTATATATATCATGTATCGGATAGGATTTTACCACATCCACCTCCATAACCATAACCAAAAATACACATACCCGAATACCCGATTGCTATGATCGGGTCTAAAA
>JBBPFP010854296.1:0-15672 GCA_037974795.1 Kaempferia galanga | reverse complement strand
TCTTCGGTGATCTCTCGCAGCCACTTTTTCCCCACTACAGATCCTCGCCGCATGCCCTCGCGCCCTCCTCTTTTTGTCCGGCAACTTGCTACGAGATGGTCTCTATTGCCACCTCCAACCTTTGTCGCGTGAGGGGACCCCAGGTACGCTGGGATACGGCAGAAGGTGAGCTTTGATTCTCTGTAGAGCAGCGAGAATGCAAGATCAGTGAGGAGAGAAGCTACCCCTGGTTTGAGGTCATCTGCAAATAGTTCAAACAAAACAGTTTTCTCTAGATATCGGATCAGGAATCGGTGGTCTTTGGTGGTTTTCATTGCGGTTAGTTGACTGATATGGGAATTTATCATCTTTCTATTTTTGTTATTACCTGAATTATTTACTTAGAAGTTTGGAATTCTGAAGTTACTTATAACTATTTTAATTTAACATATAACTGAGATATTTTGATGGAAATATGTATCATTTTGTCTGACGCATCATCTACTTAACCCATTAGGAAAACTTAACGGCTGAACAATCTGTAAAACATGTTGATGTTCCAATTCAACATAAAAGAAAATTAATTTTCTTTTCATTACGTGCTAGAGTACTTGTATTTTATATATATATATATATATATAAACGCGGACACTCAGGGCAGGTAAGACTAAAATCACTCACCATGACTCAGTCGTACCTCAAGCTTGATTTGGCTTCTCCTGCATTTTAAACAAACAGATGACGTTCTCCCCTTGTTAAAGATTTAACGAATGAATCGTGATGTTTATTTTTTTAATACCAAATTCGTTGACTTTTCACGAGCATGAGGCGGTTGGTCAACATGAAGACTAAGCAAAAAAATCTCCACCATCAAGTTTGCTAGCTCCTTAAATTGGCATTCCTCCTGTAAACTGATCCAAAACAAGGTATGAGATCTTGATGAACTGCCGCTGCCTGCTGATATATCCTCCTCAAGGGGCTCCTTTTGCCTGCAGGCTAGCTGATGAAAGGGTTTCTGTTGTTTCTGATTTGCGTTTCGTGTTTTCGACATGGATTCAGCAGCACAGACCCGAGAGATGGTAACCATCAAACTGTTTGGATTTCGTTTTCCAGTAACTCGGTTATGATTCTTTTAGAAGTTGTCCGTGGACAGTTTCTGCTCTCAACTCCGTGTCTAGCCAATGGAAGAATACACCTCCAAGCTGGAAGAATTCAGATCCCTGCGATCAATGGGAAGGAGTCAACTGCAGTAATTCGAGGGTGATAGGACTGTGAGTGTCCCTTGCTTGCCACCTGGTGAATTCTTCATTGTATCTTCCTTTTGATCAATTTCAATCTGAATGACTACAGGAAAGCATGCAACATGGATATCAAGGGTAGTTTGAGCAGTGACATAGGAAACCTTAGTGAATTGGAAGAATTGTAAGTGTCATATATATACATATGTATCTACAATCACTGAGCAATTGGAGATTTAGTATATGACTGTTTTGGTATCTGTAAATGTAGGGATCTTTCCTTCAACCCTAATCTTGAAGGTCCACTTCCAACAAGTATTGGGAACTTGAAACACCTTAAAGTTTTGTAAGTGTATTGCTTCGTATCTACAGTGATGTTTATCATGGCATGGGCATGAACTTGATATATGCTGCCTTCGTTATTTCTCAGGAGATTGATTGACTGTAAGTTCAGTGGTCTTATTCCTGATGAAGTGGGTACTCTACCTAATCTCGAAGTCTTGTAAGTAGTGATTTTTGTAATGGGAATGAGTTTCTATAGATAATGAATTGAGGGTTTGATAACTCATTTAAATTTTTGAACCAGATCTCTGAATACAAACCAGTTTGTTGGCCCGATACCGCCAAGTCTCGGTCGGCTCTCGAATCTCACATGGCTGGACTTGGCCGAGAACAAATTGAATGGAAGTATTCCTACTGCAGCAAACGGAGCTCCAGGACTAGACCTGCTTGTCAAAACTCGACATTTGTAAGTGGTTTTTTCCTCTGTGGGCTTCAGTCATAGTTGAGTAGAGAGATTGATTCATCTTCTATATGTTCCACAGCCATTTGAACAAGAATGAGTTATCAGGCAACATTCCGAGTGGTTTTTTCAGCTCCAACTCAGTGGCTATACATATGTAAGTTTGCACGTCTTAATTGGCTTTGTGTTGGCTCCATAGTTTTTTCGATATCCTAACTTTTGTTTGCATACAGACTCCTTGACCACAACAATCTTACTGGGGAAATTCCAGATTCAGTAGGCCTTGTCAAGACACTTGAAGTCCTGTGAGTATTCACTAACCCATGCATATATATCCTTTGATCTTTGTCCTCTCAGTTAGTCACCATTTTCGATTGTTTACGCCTGATCGATACAATTTCGTTGCTGTTTTCAGACGCCTAGACAACAATTCGCTGAACGGACCTGTTCCTACCAGTATAAACAACCTCACATCCCTCAATGTCCTGTAAGTTGCTGATAAAGTTAACACTGTTGGTTGTTGTTCATCTCTCTGTTGAACACAATTTACATTGATGGATTTCAGAAACTTAGCCAATAACAGACTACAACAGATGCCAAATCTAACTGGAATGCAAGAGCTCAACTATCTGTAAGAATGTCTCCTTCCTTTAGCATTTACTTGGCTCCATGCTTACTTGATACCACTCAGGGATTTAAGCAACAACTCGTTTGAATCATCCGAAGCTCCGGCATGGTTTTCAGATTTACAAAATCTCACGACTCTGTAAGTTCAGTGCCTGCTGAAACCACTATGAACATATTTTCAAATAGCTGACATACTGATGCAAGATCTCTACTTGCTGCTGACTGTGTTAGAATCATAGAGTCCGGGAATCTTCATGGTGAAATGCCTGAAACACTCTTCGCGTATCCGAGGCTACAAGAAGTGTAAGATTTTCAGAGCACATTGAAAGAAAGAAATGTTCATTAAGGAAGCCAATCGATCGATCTCTTTGTTGTGATCAATTACAGGAGGCTTAACAACAACCATTTCAATGGCACTCTCAACATGGGAAGCAACGATATTAGTCAGAATTTGTCGATGGTGAATTTTCAGAACAATAATTTTACATCGGTCACACTCTCTTCCAGCTACAACCAAACGATAATGTGAGTGAGCACATAAATTAATTATAAGATCAACATTGTCTTACTTGTGAAATCCTTTTTCCATGCCTACAGACTCAAGGGAAACCCGGTTTGCAGTAATGCTCATCTGTATACCACAGTGTATTGTAATCAGCAACAAGATGAAAATCAAGCACCTGACTCCTCCAATGGCAGATGCTCACGCCCATATGAAGGAACGATGCTGTGCAGGGCACCTTCCTTCAGTGGAAATGACATATCAGACAATCTTCCATTGATGTGGAGCAGAATTACTGAAATGCTCAGTGGAATTCCAGTTACCTTTCGAATGCCAAGTTTCTCATTCGACGAGGACAATTATCTGCGAGTAGAGCTGCAGATTTGCCCTTCGGAGGCCAGATACTTCACTAGGAATGAAACACTGCACTGGTTTGATTTTACCAGCCAGAATATGCAGCTCAATTTGATGTACGGACCTTGTTATCTCAACCCTCGGCCTTATGTCTTCGAACACAAGGGTATGGAAGATTAATCTAACTCCTCTGACATGCTATAGAAAAGCACTGATTGGCGGCACGTATGTTGTTCATGCAGTGAATCGGAGCTGGATCGTCGGCGTTGCAGTCGGTGGCGCTGCGGCTCTGCTCGTCATCGCAGCGCTGTCGGCTTATGCCTTGTGCCAGAGGAAGCGAGCTCGAAAAGCCATCACCCTGGCCAATCCTCTCGGTATGCGAAATTCTCTCTGCTTTTGTTCCTCCGAGCTAATTGATTCATTTATGTAAATGCCTTTACTCTCCTCGTTCATGCAGCCTCGTGGGGAGCGAACGGTGAAGAAGACGGAGACGCGCCGCAGATAAAACTCGCAAGATACTTTTCTCTGGACGATCTGAGGAAGATCACCGATGGTTTCTCGAAAGATAATGAAATTGGGTCAGGGGGTTACGGGCAGGTCTACAGAGGAATGCTTCCGGATGGGCTGCTCGTCGCCATTAAGAGATCACGTAAAGGCTCCATGCAAGGCGGGCTCGAATTCAAGACAGAGATCGAGATGCTCTCCAGAGTGCACCATAGGAACCTGGTGGAGCTGGTGGGCTTTTGCTTCGAGAAGGGAGAACGGACGCTGGTGTACGAGTACATACCTAACGGAACTCTAACCGAGAACTTGTCGGGGAAGAGAGGACTGCGACTGGACTGGAAGAAGAGACTGTGCATAGCTTTGGATTCAGCAAGAGGACTGGCCTATCTCCACGAGCTCGCTAAACCTACGATAATCCACAGAGACGTGAAGTCGAGCAACATCCTTCTAGACGAAGATTTGACGGCCAAAGTGGCGGATTTTGGCCTCTCGACGTTAGTGCTGGACGCCGAACGCGATCATGTTTCCGCCGGCGGCGTGAAGGGAACTCTGGTAAACCTCTGATCGATATATCACTCACAGAGATTAATTACCTACTTTTCTTGCTTAAATATAATTAATTCACAGGGTTATCTTGATCCGGAGTACTTCATGACCCAACAACTGACTACAAAGAGTGATGTTTATAGTTTTGGAGTAGTATTGCTCGAGCTGATGACCGGAAGGCTGCCGGTAGTGGAAGGTAAGTACGTTGTTAGTGAAGTCCGAATGGCTCTGGATGTTCAGGAAGAGGAATTCTATGGCCTGAGGGACGCAATCGATCCGGCATTGCTTCAGAACAGTAGGGATCTAGTCGGATTCAAGAGGTTTGTGGGAGTCGCCTTGCGGTGCGTCGAAGAATCGTCGGTGGGTCGTCCGACGATGAACGACGTCGCGAAGGAGATCGAGATCATACTGAAGGAGTATGAGCCAAAGGGGAATTCGAACCCAGCTGCAGCTCTAGCTGGTGCCCATTTTGGCATTGCAAGGGACGGTCCTAATTATCCGATCACTTCTGATGAATTTGCCTCCGGCAGCGGAGTGATTGCCAGTGGCAATGGCTACGCGGGCGACGAATACTTGCTGTCGGCTCGATAGTGATCCGGAGCTGTTGCTTGTGTATATTGAGCTTGTTCTTCCTTCAGCTATATATCTGTGGTTGCCATTTGATTGCTAAACTCTTGTAATTGGTTAAATCTCGACTTAAAGCTTGTTTTATAGCGTTTGACATGTTCTTGTTCTTAATTATGGATGTGTGGAAGAACTGATGGGAGACCGATTTGGAGATCGATATATAGTTTGCAGTTACAGATGCGTAGGTGTGAACAGAAAGTTAATGGGCTATCTTATCTTTGTTTTTAAAAGATTTATGAATTTAAATATATACTGAATGTTAAAATATAATATATTTCGTAAAGCTAGATATATAACTGTCAGTAGAATCGGGGAGTTGGAGAGAGACAGAGAGAGGTGTGGGTTGGATCGAACTCTCTCCGTAACTAATTGTCTGCTGGATTGGGACGTTCAACGATTAAGAGTTTTAATACACAATATGCCAAATTAATATAAATAGACGGTCTGAGTCATTGCCTTGTAGAAGAGACCCTAACGATATATCAGTCTTTCTCAATTGACAAATTGCCATGGTCCCTACGGATTGAAACGAACGTCTTTTTCCACTTAGAATAACTTTTTAGCTAGACAATTATCGTACAATGCACATCAGTTTCTAAATTTTTCAAAAGCTACTTTAATATTTATCAAGGTCACCCATGATATATTTTTCCTGTTTTACCCTTCTCTTTCCTCTCTCCTATATCTTTTGCATACATGTATGCATAAATATTAGATCCTCCTTAGATCTGATATGTATTCATATCAGGGTCATCTTAGATTGTAGAATCAATTTTTTTATTACATTTTAACATCCGTGGAGAAGCTGAAATAAGTATTCGATAACATCGTTGGATTCTTTACCGTCTTAGAAATCTGTGTATGACTTGAAATTGATCCAATCAAAAATATCTAAGTCGATCAATGGATTTTAGTTATTGATGGATCTAGACATATTTGATTGGATCAATTTCAGATTATATGGATTTTCAAAATTACAGGGAGTTCAATTATGTCGTCCATTATTAATTTTAATTTCTTCGAATGTGTTGAAATATAATAAGAAGAACCGGTATAAATTCAACGTGAGTCCCCATTGGGCCTACTATAAATACATATCATATGAAATCCATATCTAACATGTGCTTGGTATGTATTTATGCATGCATGTGCATAAGAGAGGAGAGGAAAGAAAAATATAAAAAGAGTAAGGTGAGAAAGATGTTGTAGGAGTGGAAAGAAAAAAAAGTCTTTAATTAATATTAAAATAATATCATACCTTTTGATAAATTCAAAAATTTACATGCACCTTTTGAGTAAATTTTTGAGCAATCTTCACAATCACAAATCTTAATCACGAACAAAACAAAAAAAAATTTGCATTCAAATATGATAAATCGGAGACATTTGTCATAGCATAGTGATCTTTGTATTGTGGAGGCTAATTATTTAATGAGACTTTTTTTTATACCAGTTGAGAATTGATTGGTAGATTTATTATAGTAACACTCATACATACATGTACAAATTACATAACCCCGTTGGGTCAAATTTACATTCAAATTATTATTATTACTACTATTTGAATAATCTAAACGAATAATAATTGATTAATTGAATTTGAATTAATTTAGAAATAATTCAAATAATTGATTAATTATGGATTAATTATTATTATTATTAATTAAAGTAATTGATTTATTAATTTAAAATTAAATTAAATTTAGGATTAATTTCACTAATTAATTAACTAATTAATCACTTTAATTTGAAATTAATTAATTATATTAATTAAATATGAAATTAATTAATTAATCACTTACTAAATTTCAAATTAATTAATTAATAAATCCTACCCTAAATAAATTAATCAAGTACTTTAATTACTACTAATTAATAATTAATTATTAAATTTAATTCAAATATAATTACTTAATCAATCAATCATTTTAATTAATTCCAAATTAATTAATTAATTAATCCTAAATTAAATAAATTAATCAATTACCTTAATATAGTTTCTATTTGAGTCAACTGTCATTCTAATTTCTATTCCTACGCTCTGAATCAAATGCCGTTAATTGCCCGCTTCTAACACTTACTTATTAATTGTGCATCTAAGAGTTGGTTGGACACGTGACCTTTTTATCGCGATATTTATTTTGACACATAAATTTGAAATTAAAATTATTATTTTTGTTTGAATTGATTGCTTTATTTTTTTTGTTACTTTTACTTTTACCCCCAGTTATTTCTATATTTCTCACTTCACGAAATTTTAATTTTCCACGGACAAAATAAAAGGCTAAAATACCTTTAACTATGTATTTTCTATCTAATAATATTTTACCCCTATATTTAAAACATAACATTTAACCTTCCTTTGACCCAATATATAAAATTTCTTATAGATAATTGTACCCTTATCTTTTTTTTATAATAATATCAGAAGAGGAAAACATATTGAATTGACTATTATATGGTAAAACTCCTCACAATATACACTTGCATAAATAACAGAAAAGTAGCAATTTTAAAAGAAATAACTAGTCAAAAACTTATTCCATCACTATCACTAAATAAAAAAAATTAAAATTTTAAATTGATAGATCAAAATAAAATGAACACGGAATAAATTTTAGTTTATTATCCTTTTTCAGAATTATTATTTTTTTATTATTTATGTTGATAAATAAAATCAATTAAGGAAGATTATTACAAACAATTGATAAAAAATAAGGATATAATTATTTTTCAATTTTAATTAAAGGAGTTAAATATTATTTTTTTAAGAAATAAAAAGGCAAAATGCCATAGGAAAGTTAAAAGTATTTAAACATATATTTTGTAAATAGTAATTACCGATTGTCTGTCCTTTCAACACCAGAGAATGGCATCGATTTTATATAATTCCAGGGTGCAATTGGTAAGCTTCCTTCGCAATTAATAGAGCACTTGAAAAGGGGATCACGGAGGCGACGCAGAGTCTGGAATCACACATTTCACTGACACAGGGAGATTGAAGGAGAGGGAGAACGGAGACGCCGGAGACTTTTTGGAGGCTTTGGATCCGAGGCGAAGGTCGGGAGACAACGCGACTGGGCCTTTGTGGACGGAGAACCGGTAAGTGGGAAAAATCGAATCTCGCGGTCGGTTCATGTTCGTGGATTTCTGAGATGAAAAAAAAAAAAAAAAGAAAGAAGTTTTTTGAGGGATTCTGCGAGGTTGGAACGGTTGTTGTGAACGTGGTTGAGGCTTTCATCAACTGTGTTATTGGATGATAATAAGGAAAGAGTTAGGTCTAGACGTTTTTTTTTTATTTAATGTTTATCTAGACTTTTGTCTGAGAAATTGTATTTTGCGGTTGCACATTGGGGTTCGTGTGCAAAAAGAGGATTTTGATATAAACATTAAAGTTGGGAATTTTCTTCTGATATTAGTGTAACTATTTTTGTTTCCTTACCTGCATTACCCTTTTTTGGAATATTGTTGATCTCGTTGCCGGTTGCATCTTGTATCTTCTCGTGTCGATACGAGAGAATTTGTGAGATTCTTTCTCATTTGATTAGTGTTGGGCTACCCAGTTTCTGTGCGCTTGAGTTTCTGTGAGTGTATGCATCGTAAGTATTTGTTAACCTTGTATTTCGAATTTGTCTTTTGTTCCTTAAATTTTGTTCAAATATTTTTGGATATTATGTAGGCGTCGTCAGAAGTTGAACACTATCAACATGGAGCGTTCTCTTTTGGAGATTATAATCGATAATCAGTCTGGAAGTGGTGAATCCATCTTTGCTTCGATGAAATTTGCTGTCCTACCGATAGCAAAAGTGTTTACCATGTGCTTTCTGGGGTTCCTTATGGCCTCCAAGTATGTCAACATTCTTCCTGCAAATGGCCGGAAGCTTCTCAATGGGGTATGTTGTTAACTATTATTCTCATTTATATCTGGGTTTCATACTTATATTGAACTTTCTTTAAACAATCGTTTATGGAGGATCCTTCTCTATCATTTTCTTTGCCTTACTTTGGCACTCTATTCCATAACAATCGTGATTTGTATTTCAACAACCATAAGATGATATTAGAGTTATTCAGAAGTAATTAGTTTATTTCATACTTCAGAGTCTTGGAGAAAAAAGGTGACAACAATTTGATGCTATTTCTCTTGAACATATTAGTGAATAAGCACAGTTTTGAATTTCAGCTGTCATGACTATTTTCTTGAGCTTTATGTTAATTTGTTCGGAAGACAAGTGAAGCGGATTCATTAGCCTGAATCAATATAATTACATGATTCAATATAATAGCCCAGACTAAAATTTACCAGTCAAGTCTTGCCTTCCACCTGACAAATGTTGTGCTGGTCAGCTAAGTTGACTTTGCCCCTTCCTCTTAACCCTGGCCTGATCTCATCTCCCTAGACAAGTCTTGCCTTTCTAATATGGTGTTACTTTTCACTGTTTAGTCTGTTTCAGCTATCAGTTATACATACCAATATTTAGTAGTCTGGTAAAGACTGGTACTATATCAGTTGGAGCAAGGACCTTACTTTTTCGAGCCATAAATGGGACTGGTATTTACCTGTTCGTACCTGGTGTTGAAATCCTTTCCAGACTATTTATTAAATCCTTTCTCTAAAGGGCAATTTGTTACATTATTCGCTATGAGTGCACATGAGATGTCACGCCCGGGGGTATAGTTCCCGGTACCCCACTCTGTGACAAAATAATAAAAAAAAATCTAGGAACCATCTAAACAAGATACTCCGGAAATTTATCAATTATATATATATATATCATGTTTCTTTATAGACAACAAAATGATATTTACATAACGACATATAAAACAATATAGGTACAATGAAACAACGGTAAAACAAACCAAGAACAGCACGTCGAGATCTCTGAGCAACTCTAAACAAGACCGAAACCAACTATAATATTAAAAGGGATCCCATGCTTGCAAAACTAGAGGCCAAAGAATGCAGAAAGTAAGCTAAATGACTTAGTGGATAATTAAAAAAAACGTGCATGAACTTAATCTTGTTCAAGAAGTTAAGAAGTAGAATAAATCATATTCTTTTATTACAACTTTTAAGTTCTTCTTTAAATTCTCAAATAATATACATAATTGTATATTTATGATCATTTAACCGTTGTTTGTTAGAATTAGAATTTATCTTCATATGTTATTATCAGTTAAGATAAATTCTCACATTTTACTTTTTAATCAACAGGTATATAGGTTATCCATGGTAATACCAACATCGGTAAATGTCATAAAGCATATGAGTATCAATGGTCTAATCTGATAAATCAACTAAAAAGTAAATCACCGGAGCCAATATCATCAGAGTGTAATATCACATGCATAGGCTAAAAGCCTCCTCAGAGTATAATACTGTCACATACGTTATCTAACCTACGAGCTAAAAGCCTTAACCAATGGAAGACATAATAAACACTAACCAAAGGCTACATGTGGGTGGTCCAGTACTCCGGTATAAAGCTAGGCTCATAGTTTTCACTTTTTAATATTTTTCATTTACAATCTTTATTATTTCACTTTAAAGATTTTATTTTATTTATTTATCATAATTGTTCTCTTTTCATATCAAATGGTCAATCAAGTTAACATTTTCATATGAAATATGCTAATTTGTCATCATAGGTTCACAGATAAAAGGCTACAAGTATCAATAGTATGAATATGAAAAGTATGGAGTATGAAAGGTCAAACAAGTAAAAAGGACAGGTATCAATGGAAGAGTAAATTCAGAATATTTATTTATTTATTTTTAAAACAACCCTTCTCATATTAATCCCCAGATGAACCCATATGTGAACAGGAAATAATTTCAATTATTTAACTCCCAGTGTCGGCAGGTTACCGTGCTACACTCGAACTCGTATCTACAAATATAAAACCAAACATAACTCAAATAATTAAAATACTATCTAATAAGAATAATGACCTAAAATCTAAACATCATCTACAACTTGAAACTGAAAGATGAGTTTTGATCTCGCTATCTCGTACCACTTTGCATTCCTAAATGATACCTCATTCTATCTAATTCTTTACATATCCTAACCACAAATCGACTAACATAAAGCATAAAGTATACTGTTCTAAGGCTTATTGTGGTTGCTGGACAAGAGATAAGAAAATAGGAATGTGTTCCTCCTTTGCACTGGTGACCTTGGCAAGGTCCGACGAGCTCCGACAGTGCTGTCACGGAAGAACAGCAGCTAGGGTTGCTGTTGGAGAAAACAAATGACAGCTGTTGGTGGGGGAGGAGGAAGAGAGAACTGAAAACAAAAGAAACTAAAATGGAGGATCGTTCTCGCATTACCGATAGCCTCGGCGAGCTCAACGTGGCCAAGGCAGCTGTGATTGGTTGGAAAAGAGATCAACAATGTGCTGTTCTTGTTTCTGGAAGAGGGCAACAACAAGGGTTTCCTTTCCCCCCCTTTTGTTGGTAGTCTGACAAGCTCCAGCAACCTCCAACGAGTTCCGGCGGTGCTCTCAAGAACCCGGGACAGCAGGGAACAAGGGAGAAGAGAAATTCAACACCTAGGGCTGTCGTCATCGGCTATTGGAGGAGAAAGCACAACAAAGTTGCTGCTCTGCTCTTTGCTGGAGGAGGAGAAGAGATGCAGGAGAAAAACGAAGAAGCAGAGAAGAAAGAAAAGGATCGGGGAAGAAGAAAGGAAAAAGAAGAGAGAGGAGAGGTGGGGGAGTGGGCGTGGGTATGGGGTTGGCATGGGCTTGTCCACCTTTTTTTGTTTTTTGTTTTTTTGTTTTTGTTTTTTTTTTTCATACTTAACATGAGAATTGTTAAACTTTGTTCCTTGAGAGCATGTGGCTGTTAAACAAAGGAATTCCTTCTGCCTTAATAAAGATTAATGATGTACAATATTCTTGTCTACTATAAAAATCCAAGATAGATTATATTTTATATATAAAGATTCTATTTTTTACATGTGCATCTAACACATGTTGCAGCTTGTCTTTTCTCTGCTCCTACCATGCTTAATATTCTCTCAACTTGGGCGTGCAATCACTTGGCAAAAGCTACAAGAGTGGTAAAACTCATTGATGGTTCTGTCATTATTCATTTATTAGTTTCATTTCTTTTCTAATGGGTCTCCATAACATGCTTTAATTCTTAGTGTAGTTAAGTAGCTTAAACTATGGTATTAGTGTAACAACTGCTAGTTACTGCTTTATTGTAACATTGTTGATTGCACTCGTGTGTGTTGTAATTGGACGTTGGCATTTAAAAGACTGAAATGGCATTTTAGTGGTGAAGGCTTTTTTTTTTGGTTTAATGGAGGATTTTGTCAGTCTTCAGCAAATATCATATTTATATGTGTTTCTGTTTCATGGTAATTTTATGTCACTTTTAGTGAATTGTAGTTGAATCCACTCTTCTTCAATTATGGGAGTTTGTATGAAGTTTGATAATCCTCAATTTGTCCTTTTGATTGTAAATGGTCTCAATTTTGCCTTCTATAGAAAACTTAAGAAATGTATTTCTCTAACTCAAGTTCTCCCAAACTGCTATTGGTGTCAAAATATTGGATGCTAGTAGCACATCACATGATCTTCATGCGACTCAAAATCACAAGTGCTTTTGTGAGATTCAAATTTCTAAGAACATGAAACTGGGAGATTTGTGACATTGAAAATAGCTTGAGGATTTTTTCTTTCTAAGAAGGTTATTTAACAAAGTACCGGCCAATTAAATTCTTAATTGATTGTGTAAATATGATTACTGTCTCGTCTTATATTTGAGATTGTTTGGAATTTTCGTTAACTAGTATTATATTGAAACAAATATGTCAACACAAGAGGCTTAATTAGAGAATCCAAAACTTGAAGGTTCTTCTGTCAAATTTTATGTGGTAATTAGTAAATTTTCTTTTCTTTTTAGAGCTAATGCAGTCTAATGTTTGAGTTGCCATTCAGTGCCAAAAAACTTTTATGCTATTACTCACTAACTGATGCACTGCACAAGTTACAAATATTTGTGCTCTGTGTTGATAGAGAAAAGAACCATCCTCATATTCCAACTCAGTAAACAATATGTCTGCACATCAAGATATGGATATTTCTGTCATCTGCAGGTGGTTTATTCCTTTTAATATAATTCTGTCTACCATATTTGGGTCTCTTGTGGGATTCATTGTTGCTTCTATTGTTCGGCCACCATATCCTTACTTCAAGTTCACCATCATTCACATTGGAATTGGTAAGACATATATCCTTAATAAGCATTTCCTCTTGAGTTCGATCGCTTAATTTTCTTAGGAGTTTGTGTGTATGTATGCTTAAGTTCTAACTCATCATACTTAAGTTTATTTTTCTTTTCACTGAATCATGTATCTGACATGGCATTTTGTATACTTTCTAAGTTTTATCTTCAGAATTTAAAAGGTTCTTTTTTGCAAGTTGAAGTGCTACTGAGACATATGTTCCACTTTAACTGCCACCACTTATCTTAAATGTACAATCTATTTAGATGGATTGTTGTTGCTACTTTTATTTACTTATCCCTAGTAAATACATTTTTTCTGAGATGCTAGAATTCATTTTTTTTCAAAAAAAAAAAAAAAAAAAACAGATTTGGATGCATTTCACGAGTCAAAAGAGCTCATTTTACTGCTACAATGATTTTTCAATAAATATTTTAAGTAGTAAGAGACTCGTACTTTCCTCCCAACTTAAAGTGATAGGTTCGTCTAGTTGTTTTCTTACAAACAAAACTTATTTCTATATGTTATATATAAGATATGCTTCTAATCTTCCAAGAATAGTGGCCCTTTGTAACTTGCATCAAATTACTATCATTAATTTTTTCCTTTGATTTTTTATATCTTATGATTTTGTGTAGGAAACATAGGGAATATACCACTTGTTTTGATTGCTGCTCTATGTCGGGACAAATCAAATCCATTTGGTGATTCTGCCAAATGTAGCCAGGATGGAAATGCTTACATCTCATTTGGCCAGTGGGTGAGTAGTGCGGCACTTTAAGCCTTTTAGCAGGCAACATGCATTTCAATTATTCAGGGAAACTCTTAACCACTATTTTTCAGAAATCCGCGTGTCCTTTTCCTTGACCATAACATCAACAAGAAGCATGAATTTCAACTGTTTAGGGTGGCTATGTGGAACTTATTTGCTTTTGCTTTTTGACTAATGAATAACTTCTGGCAGATCAGTTTTAGATACCAGTCTCAATAATTATATATATATATATATAGGAAGTGCTGTATTGCTTTCAATCTTCCTTTGCAGCATATCTAGTTACTTGATCCTGACTCTCACTTAAGCTGCACTTTACTAATTTTATAAAGAGAGCAGGATTTAGGTTGATTACATGAAACTTGGAAGTTACTAATGTCATGTGTGACAATTAGTGTTTTCTCTTTCATTCTTAAATGGATAGATAATTGGTTAATGGATTTCTGAAACTAATGAAGTATAGACTTAATCTATTTCTATTACATTGGTCAGTTGAATTTCTATAATCGAAAAGATGTTTATGTTATGTCTATAGTTGGATGGGCCTGGAAGAAGCTCTTTTCTTAATCTATTCTTAAATGGATAGATAATTGTTATATCTATAGTTGAATTTCACTTGATGATGGTGACGAATTTAAGATTTGTTTCTTATGAATAAGGAGTTGGGCAAGGAGTATTTACTTTTAAAAATAAGGCTCCCATCTCTTTCCATTTTTCCCCCAAAATTAGATTTGCTTGGTTTATGCTCTGGACATGCTGAGATATGATTTATTGAATTGTTCAATGATTCGATGACACCAGTAGACTCCAGAGAGACCTTATAAGTTTTTGTTTTTATGTGTGAATGTGACAGGTTGGTGCAATAGTCTTGTATACCTATGTTTTTCAGATGCTGGCACCACCACCAGGTCAAACCTTCGATGGGGAAGAGGAGGGGCAGCTTCCAACTAAGCTTCCTTTGAACAACTCTGAAACTGAGAAAGTTCCATTGCTGACTTCAATGGAGGCTGAATCTACTAGTCTTGAATTTCCTAAACAAGGAAAAGTAAGGAAATTATATCCATGTGTTCATCATATTGGTTCTTCGTACTGGCATAGCTTTAAACGGGTGACATGTTCTTCACATTGTAGAGCTTCATCCAAAAGCATAATTCAGATTCACCATTTTCTTTATGTCTTATATGTTTGACATATAAGCCATTCTTTCCTAATTTCATTATTTGGATTGACTACAGATTGAGTACTGACTATTAAGTACAGGTAATTGCTTCGCATGATTATGCTCCACCGTTGCTTCAAGAGTTCACCACTTTGATCCCACTTGTCATGTTATCATCAGTCCTATTTATTTGGGGTTGGTTATATGGATCTTATCCTCCATTGAGCTATATCACTAGTGATGTTATGCATGTTATATCAGTTTAAGATGCTATTTGCCATCTTATCAAATTTACAATGAAGAATATGATGTTTCCATTGTATGCCTTTCAAGAGTAAGCCTTAGTTGTCTTTAGGATGCTTATTTTGATGACAATGAATAA